>VXCM01002569.1:72631-85980 GCA_014773175.1 Lucifuga dentata
AAAAAAAAAAAAAGTTTCAAGAATATTTTTTAGAATCAGGTAACATCTTTCTTGAATGTAATGTTAGCGTAGCATATGTGTTGATGGCGGCTAAACTTCAGGGCGAATTCATTTAATTTGAGTTTAAAAGTGATTGGCAGGTTTATCCTCAGAAAAGAAACAGGATGAGTTCAACTTGACTCACAAATTAGCGCTGAATACCAAAGAAAAAATCATCTTTTGATCTTTGCTAAGGGTGCGAATCCAAAGAAGAAGAAGATGCTGCTGCTTTAGCTAATGCTTCCTCATAAAGTTTGTAGAGAAAATTCCCTGCAGTGTGGTTTGCTGTTATACATGAACGGTGAGACTGAGTAACTGTATTTTGTCTTGAATGTAATATACTTTTATATTTACTTGTATTTTTGTTAGTGTGTATGAGCTAGCATGCTAGCAAGCTTTGCTAGTGCGTTTGCTAATTCTGTTAGCTGTCTTTCGGCACTGCAGCAATGCTTGGATGAAATTTGGTGCCAATTTTGTCGTCATCAGGCGCTTTTTTTTTGTCTTTCACAGTTTTTCAAGGTATTAATACGAGACGATTGGCACACAAATCAAATAATAAGATTAATATATTTTACAGTGCAAACATTCTCCTTCCCCAAACCTCCAAACCTTCCTCCCTCCTCCTCCTCCTCCTCCTCTACCAAAACTTTCATCCCAGATTATGGTGGCAGTTTGTGCACATCAGGAATGTCGTATGTTGCCGGCAGGTAAACAGCACACGCCTTCGCTTTGTCCACGTTATAATGGGACACGTCTTTTGTCTCCTCATCAAAGACTCTTTGGTTTCCTGTTGTCGTGTCACAGGCCAGCCGTCAGGCTGCTGACATCAGAGGTGATGTGTGTTTCCATATCAGATACCTTTTCTGTTTGCCTGTAAAGAATTTTCTTTCTTATTGTTTGAACATGTCTTTGATAACAAACTGAAAGCAGTCTTTATCCAGCTAAAGTGCCACTTTTCACTGAATTTAAATTTGATAGATTTTAAGCACCCTGCTCCCCCAAAACATAACAGCCCTGGAATAAAATCTTGTGATTCTGTTACCACTTTTTATGAAATTTTTTTATCATGATATATTTTTTTTATATTGATCGATATCAATATATATCATGATGTAGCTCATGGCAAAGATTCTGCTCATTTCAAGTCACTTGGACTCAGCATTTATTTAACATTTTCTTTGTGCGTGTTCTGAACGTAAAAAATAACCAGCAGTTGTTTGAACTGAAAAACTGAAAATTCCTTAATAAATAAGTCCACATTAAATAAACAGCAATCCAAAATGTTGTCAACATAAAAATAATTTGTCGTACAAAAACCTTCAAGCAGCGAAGGAGAAGAAAAAACCTGTGAACGTGTCGAATCCTTCAGCTTTGAATGTTACTAAAGAGCAAAGGACTGTACTTCTTACAAAATAATTTTGTATTGAACATGGCCGCCTGTTTGGTGTCAGACTTTAAATAACCAGAACAACGCCACCCGCTGACATTTTTGACCTCGTTTATCCACAGCGTCTCTTTCTCTGGGACGGTAACGCCGCTGAGCTTTACTTTCATCCTCATTTGATTTTTCATCGTTTTCTGACATCTTTGACTTTTGCTCACATGTCACCACACGGGCTGTGGCGTGTTCACCGTTTGGCTAAATGCTGCTCTGAGGAAGTGGGCGGGCTTTATTATGATGCTGCCACCTGATTGGCTAGTTTGTTCCAGTTCTGACACNTGAGGAAGTGGGCGGGCTTTATTATGATGCTGCCACCTGATTGGCTAGTTTGTTCCAGTTCTGACACGCTATTGGGTGTTTGAGCCATCATTAACTTCCTGTATTCACGCATTACTTTCTATTGACTTTATATTGACGTCCTCATTTTATATCGAAGATTTTTTTATATCAACGATGCGATTACATATCGTTTATATCGTCCAGCCTGAGTGTCATATTTTGGCAAGGAGATCAACAAAGTCAATAAAAACAAGAAATTAGTCTCAAACTTTGTATTCTGGAGCCACAATATCATGAAAAACAAAGTGTTAGTGGAGGCAGTGGGAGATTTAGGATCAACAGAATGAGTTTCTCTGCATGTCGGATTTATGTCTCTCCAAGGACATCCCAGGACCTTTTGAAACGTGCAGTTTACCTCTTCAGAGAGGATAGCCAAGAGCTTAGAACAACACACACACACTCACACAGATTCATGCTGACACTGCAGACCTAGTATTTAGCCTGTGTGTGTGTGTGTGTGTTNCACACTCACACAGATTCATGCTGACACTGCAGACCTAGTATTTAGCCTGTGTGTGTGTGTGTGTGTTACATGCGCCGCAAAAAACGTGTTCATCTTAACATTCAAACTAGTAGGAAAAAAAATCTGACAATGCATTCCCGTTTCCTGCTCCATCCGTGCATTTTTGGTGCCAAATGCCACCCCCACCCCCACCCATCACTGGAGTGACTGTCAGAATGAAGGCTTGTGGGTCAAAGGTCATTCATATGTCTGGTTGAGAAAGTGAAGGGTGTTCAGTGGATGCAAAAGTACAGCATTTGTTTTTCACATTAGCATTAGCCTGTCACGCTAATGAACAGCGGCACATGTGGCTTTGTTATCAGGAAGGATCCACCATTCTCTAGATCTGTAATATTTCAACAAAGAAAGAAAAAAGAAGCAGAGCTACTGGTTTTAATCTGTCATGATGTCTGTATTTTTACTCCATGGCATCCAATAAATACAATCTATAAAACATTAACAAAGAGATGGCGGCCCAGTTGTTGCATTTTAATCTACGCCAGCGGTCTCTGAACGTTTTCCTTCTTTACTTTTATAAGTTTAAAATATGAATGCAGGACTTCTGTAGTATTGCTGCTTTTACTTAAATAAACAACTTGTATTCTTCCTTTCTTTTCTGCTTATGTATGGAAACGTTACAGCCAAAAAAATAACAAGGAAGAAAGACCAGAACCCCAAAAACTGTAAGGTTAAAACTTTAACCTTCCTGAATTTGCCAAAATGTCTGCTAATTCCGCTCAAACAGAGACTCCAAGTTACTATGATGAAATATCCAGCTGGTCCCAGAGACGTCCTGCAGCAGCCAGGAGCGTTAAACTCAGCAGGTCATCAGGTCTAAACGTCTGCAAAAAGCCTCTGAAAACATCCAGGTTTACTTACACTCTGAATCCTGGACACAGGTACAAATTGAAGAAATCCAACACCACAGCATTTTCTGTGTGCTGGGCAGCTGTGATCCTGTTTGGCTGCAGAAAAGGTCAACGCCTCAGCAACGTCATGGCAACACGTTAGCAATGCCTTGCTAATGTGGTAAAAACGGCATCAGGTCAAATGCAACAAAATCCATCTCTAAACGACCTCAGATCTTCTCGGTTTCAGTCGATGCTAAATGTTCTGATCATTAAATTATGCATAAAGTGCTTTTATTATTATCTGTATTTTGACCTCAGTGCTGGTTCTTTAACCTCTGGAGTTTTTTGCTGATAATTTGGAGACTTTAATTTTCCAGGATCTTGTTTTTTATCATTTATTTAAGTTTTTTGTTTTTTGTTAAATTCTTTTACATTAAAATTTTTTTCCTTGAATGGAGAATTTTCTTGAAATAAAAAACTGATTTGAGACTTCTAAGGGTTAATGATTGTTTTGATGCTTTTATTTTGTAGCCGCGGCTTCCTGCTAACCAGGTGAACGTGTTGTTTTCTCGTGCAGGGCGACCGGGTGTGGTTACGGGAGGATGAGCAGTACCTTCCCAGCACCGTGTCCTCCTGCTCTGGAGGCGTCGTCGTCTTCGCCACAGAGTACGGACAGGTAAGATCTACGAAACAGAAAAAGCTGGGGTTTTTTTTAAACAAATCCAAATGAAACCACCAAGGCTCAAATCCCATCTAACTTTTCTTCCTGTTTCTGTCTCTGTGAATGAAAAACCATTAGAAGTGGCAGCTTCCTCCATGTCCCGGTATAATTCCTGTCTTTCTGCAGCCTGTTTTGGGGCTTTAGTAAACCTCCTACAGAGCAAAGGCTTAAAAAGGTCTATTCATAATTTGGGATCCGCTCAAGATGGGGCAAATCCTCTAAAGCCCACGTGGTTCTTCCTCACATCTTTGATCCGTGTTTTATCTAAACTGGATATGGCAGAGGTGGAAGGACATATGGCGTAGCGGTCAAAGCGAGTTTTACGTGTGTTTTGATTTAGTTATTAAGAATTTATGTGAATCTTTAAAGGAGATATTTGAGGCTAGATTTGTTCAGGGTAAAAGGTTTTTGCTTTTTTAGCTGAGATTTCTCCTTTAGAAGGTGTTAAAGAAGGAAAAGTCGGTTAAAGACACCAAGAGTTACACATCATCAGTTTTTGAGCTTTTAATAACATCAAATAAGTGGTTATGATGCAAACTGGAGATCTCCAGCATCCGTGATTCTAAAGCTGCGTTCGCGTGTTGACCGTATGCGGTACACGGAAAACTCCGCCGCTGAAAGTTAAAATTTTTCAACTTTTTCCGCTTACCGCAGCGGCAAAGACAAATGCACCCCGCCAATATTGATTTGCCATTGCCAGTCACCATGGCAACGACTCTGCGTCTACCGTTGCTGCCTGCCGTCTGGCGGTTGGGTGTTTTTCTACCATCAACATGTGAACGCAGCATAAGTTTTCAGAAGAGTCCTTTTACTTGCTAGCATGTGGCACTAACATAGCTTTTCTGACTAAAAAGACAAAGCTAATCAAGCTAATCAAGCTCATTTCTGGCTAAAATCTAAAAACTCTGTTTTCACATGTAAACGATTTGTATTCACACTGTTTTAGGTCATTAAAAATAAATAAATAAATAAATATTTGTCAGGTGAACATGCCTGATTTAGCTGCTCAGGTGTGGACCAGGATTGAGAACCGCTGGATTATATTGATTTTGACTAGAGAGATGGAAGAGAGAGAAAGTTTTTTCTTGCTCCTCTCACCATAACATGAACATGGTGGTTTTATTTCCATGGAAACCAGTTTATGAACCATCATATTAGCTTCGGTTGAGCTTTGGAAAGCATCTTTACACAGATTTATCCCCATCATTTCCTCAGTATGTATTTTTTATTATTTAAACTTTCCTTAACCAGGTAAAGTCTCACTGAGATAAGAGACCTGGCCATAATAAATACAATACAAAGACAAGTTTTAACAATAAATACAACACAAACTGAATATGATCTGAATGCTGTACATATTCAAATCTCTAAGAAAAACCTATTCGACACAGAAACTCTGGCCGACGCTTTCTTTAGCATTGATTTAAATCCCCAAACAGTAATTAGCTCAGACATTTTTAAATCATTCTCTAAATTGTTCCATGTGAAAGGCGCGGCATATGAGGTGAAGTCAGAAATCCATGACTATCCGTATAAACGACAGTAAAAACCAAACTGGAGGCTGTTTGGTGGCTTTAGCGCCGTTAGAGGACTTCCTGTGCGGATGGTCAGCAGCAGCCGGTAAACGTGAGNAAACCAAACTGGAGGCTGTTTGGTGGCTTTAGCGCCGTTAGAGGACTTCCTGTGCGGACGGTCAGCAGCAGCCGGTAAACGTGAGCGCTGAGGGATTTAGAGTCGTGTTGAGCTGAGCTATTGTGCAGAAGATTTGAGGGCGGATTACGGCGTTCTGATCTCCTGCTGCGGCTCCGCCCCAAATGCCGCTACAACCTCCAAACTCTGACGCTAACGACCGCCGCAAGCTAATCAAACACTTCAGCAGCTGATTTACTCTCCTCTTCTTTCTTTTCTTCTCTTTTTTAATAAAGGCAGTGTCACAGGCAATCACTTTAAGAGTTTAATTAAAGGACCATACCGGTGATTTTGCATGTTTAAGCCCAATAAATACAAACCGCGTACACGCTTCGTTACTGACAACCATTTTCTAAAACATAAAAATGTATTTTACGTTTCCTGTTATTTTGCCAAATCCACTAATATTTCACAATCACATGCTCAGGTGAAACACTCACCTTAAAACTCATGCTTCACCTGTTAGCACGTATGTCCGAATGTAGGTTTTAGTTTCGCTCACTTATTTTACCGCTCCAGTCATGTAACATGTATGCAGGTTGTATTTATTGGGCTCAAACATGAAAAACCACCAGTATGGTCCTTTAAAAAGTATTAGAATGAACCAGCCTATCATTTTTATCCACACTATATCCTGTAACAGAAAGGTCACAGGTCACAGGTTCAATCCTGTAGCAGCCAGGTATCTACCCTGTGCCCTTGAGCCAAACACTGAAGCTGCTCTTTGTAAGTCATTCAGAATTTATGATGTGAACTCAGATAATGCAAATGAGTGTGTGTGTGTGTGTGTGTGTGTGTGTGTGTGTGTGTGTGTGTGTGTGTCAGCCGACCGTCTGCTCCGTGTAACCGGAGACGAACATCACCTGTTCAGCTTCAGAACAGATGTTGCTCTATGTGAGGGGAATCAGCCTCGTCCAATCACTGAAGTCGCACAGTCACAAGCCCCGCCCACCTCACGCAGGCTGTGTGTATATGCAGGTTTATTTTGTGTGTGTGTATGAATAAATATGCACAAAGTATGTTTATATGTACGCTGAAAAAAACTAGTGGTTTAGTTCCGAGGACGTGATTCGGACGCGTTATAGTTTGCCGGACACGTCTCGCGCACACACACACACACACACACACACACACACANCAAACACCTGTACTACACACACACACACTGGATAGAACAGATCCTAATGGTTCCAGCTGACCGCCTTCGCTCAGGAGTAAAAACACAGGTGGTCCAGTAACCTTGAAGGTGCTGGAACGGCGTTCCGGCTTGTTCTGGCCTAGTTTGACCCCTGGTTGGGGGGTCAGGGGTCAGGGGTCAGGGAGTTTCCTGCTCGGGTTTCGGTGTTTTTGGCGGCGCAGGCAGTCTGTCCTGAGCTGATGTGACTGCAGGACAAAGCAGGAGGAGATGAATGCTGATTCAAAGAGCAGCTGCTGCTTTTGATGGCGGCGGGCCGAGTTACCTNTCAGTTTTCTCCCTAAAAACATAATACAGAGTTTCACCCCCCCGCTCTGACAAAGTGATTGCTGGCATGAAAATAAGAGTCGTCATTAAGTGTTACCGAGGCGATGAAACCGCCTGCAGCCTTTTCACTTTTCTCTCGGCTTCAAAGAGCTGCAGACGCACCTGAAGAAACTCCTCACCTGGATCTGACGCAGGAAACAACAAACATTTTTTACTTTTATTGCTACGTAAATGTAAAGGATTTACTTTCTCCATCCTTTAAAGAAAGAACAGCAAACTTTATCCAGACTGATCCAGTAACAGATCCTGTTGATCCGTTAGCCCCTCCCCCCGCCGCAGCGCTGTCTGCTGGCTTTGNCAGTAACAGATCCTGTTGATCCGTTAGCCCCTCCCCCCGCCGCAGCGCTGTCTGCTGGCTTTGTTTCACAGAGATTTACTCCTGTTAGCATCTGTCGCTAGGCTTAGCACCCGGTCCCGTGGCTTTGTTTGTCTTGAGGTGAGGACCCTCTTCATCTCTGCTGAGACAAATGAACCAATTAGAAATGTAATTAGGTCAAAGCCCAAGAACAACGTGTCCTACACAGAGCCTGCTGGAATCCAGCTAAGCTAACAAGCTAACAAGCTATCTCTGCTGAACATGCTATACGCAGGAGAGAAGAGGTTAACTATGATGGCGTGTTATGTATTATATGTACAATGGCGTATTAGGGCCATATGAAGAAAAAAAATGCGGGGCATTATTTTGTGTTTAAAAACACATAAATGATTGTCAGTAACGTAACATGTATGAAAACTGAATATATTAGACTCAAACATGCAAAACGGGTGGTATGGTCCTTTAATGGCATTTCAGTGTGTGAAAGACGTTTCTGTGACGTTTGGTTTCCTGCTGAAGCATCACGAACGCTGGAATGTGAAAAATGAGGCTTGAGACGACACTGAGAGGATGCTGGTGTGTGTGTGTGTGTGTGTGTNTGTGTGTGTGTGTGTGTTGGGGGGGGGTCATATGTGATTGACTCCTGAGACAGAGACTGTCTTTGACTGGCTTCCTGCAGGACTCGCTGTCAGAAATATCGCCTTGAGCCACCGGGTCACACTGACACCCCCCGAGTTCACTCTGTGTGTGTGTGTGTGTGTGTGTGTGTGTGTGTGTGTGTTAATGTATGTTCTTTGTGGTGTTGCTGGAAAAGGCTGAGAAAGCATTCGGTTTGGCAGCTTTTCCATCCACAGGACGACGTGGTTAAATCTGCCAGTGTCGTACCTTTTGGAAGTTATCCAATTAGAGATCATGAAAGTTAAACAAATGAGAGCGTGCACACACACACACACACATGCACGCACGCACACACGCACGTGTACAGAGACAGCTGCCATTACAGAGTGCAACCGTGATAATGTATTTTAGATTAAAGGACCATACCAACAATTTTGCATGTTTGAGCCTAATGTATTCAGTTTTCATACATGTAACGTTACTGACAATCATTTCCCAAAGCATAAAACCGTATTTCAGCTTTTTGTGTTTGTTGGAATGAAACCGTAAGTCAGAATTCTGTCTGTAGAAAAACTTTTTAGAATTATTTTAGAGGTTATTTTTTTTTAGTTAATTCTTTCAGATTGGGTTTTTTTTTTCCAGGAATGAAGAAAAATATTATTTTACACCTTCCTCTGGGTTTGGTAAATATGATGAGAAACTGCAAACCAAAAAATACGACACAGGAAAAGTGTGTAAAAAAAAAAAAAAAAAAAAAAANAAAAAAAAGGAAAAAAAAAAAATAAAGGAAACAGCCAAATTAAAATACACGTCAGATCCTTCAGAATAATAAAAACATGATTTCACATGAATAAATAATTAATCTGTTAATTATAATGGCAACATTTCACATCCATAAATACAAATTTTCTAAAATAAAACAAAAATTTTATGATTTTTATGAAGGAAGTAAACCAATATATTAACTGTTTTTATTTTTCTGTAAATCCCAAAGCGATGAAAACAACTTTAATCTGTTTATTATTCAAAATCCTTATTTAATCATTACTTCTCCTCGTGTAAAAACTTAAATTATTCACATTATGTGTTATATTTGTGTTTGTATTTCTGTCTTTATTGTTGATTGAACAAACAATATGTACATTTGTGAATTCTGATCAATAAAGTTTTTTAAAAAATGTAGGGGTCAGAAGTAAACTTGTCTTTTTGTTTTTTTTTTTTAGGTGTACACCTACAAGCAGAACGCGCTGACGCGGCAGAAGGTTCAGCCCATGAAGCTCAGCAGCGTCGGCGGCGTGGAGGACATGGCGGCGCTGGAGGACCTGCACGACGGCGCCATCATGCACAACCTCTTCCTGCGCTACAAGCAGAGGAACATCTACGTAAGTCAAACCGCCGAACGAGACACGAGAGAACCGCCGCAAACACAGCGCACCTCACAAGCTGCAGGGGTCGATTGATAAGTTCTGAGCCAAGCATAAGAAAAGATCTTAACTCAGCGGTGTGGCGTTTTTATTTTTGTCTCCGTCCAGCTCGGCAGACGATTTTATTCCACAGCCGCAGAATCAGGAAAAAATAAACTCAATCCTAGAATAATTCTGGAAACAACTTTATTTACTGTAAAGTGAAATAATTTCACTGACAGATGACACTAACTGCATTTCCATCCACTTATTTTTATGCAGATGTTGAATATGTGCATAAGAAAGCCTGAATGGAAACGCAGGAAACTCACATTAACTCCAAGATTCACATTAAAAATTCATGCGCTTAGCAGATGTGGATTAGCTAATGATTGCTGATGAGTTTATTCGCATTTGATGAGGACGCGATGTGCGCTGCCTAGTGAGCACGCACGCGCATGCAGACATACACACACACACACCTCAGAAAAGCACGTGGTTGTCAACAAGCGCCTGCAGAACAATGGATCCGTTAAAGTCCTGATACCGTCTGCTGCAGGAAGAACCGGGCCGTNCGCCTGCAGAACAATGGATCCGTTAAAGTCCTGATACCGTCTGCTGCAGGAAGAACCGGGCCGTGCCGCCGCCGCGCTCCGTTCACTTTGGGAACGTGACGTGCTGCGTAATTGTGCGGCGTTATTTGTTGAGCGTTTGCCAGGTCACATGACTTGATGTACCGGCTTATTAGTTTTTCATGAATAACTTGACACACCACTTAAACATTGAAAGTTTCCTCCACCACACGGTACCCGGCACATGTGGCGAGTTTATAGATCGCCATGGCAACACTCTCTCAGGCGTCTGTGGTTGCATGTAATAATGCGTGTATAACTGCTTATAGGCTGTAATAACACACCAAGGCTTTCATTTAAACTCTGCATGCTGTGAGTTTTGCTGTGGACATTAGTTTATGTAGAATTAAATCACCTCTGAGGTAATTTGCAGAACGTGTTGATGGAAACACGCATTAATTTGTATTTCCTTTAATCGAATAATTAGAAATACACATTAAATATGCAAATAACTGGATGGAACCACAGTTAGTAAGACTTTTAGGATTAAATAAAAGAAAAAAAAGGCAAAAGTCAAAAATCTCAAAAAAAAGTCAAAAAAAGACAAAAATCTTCATAAGATGCAGATTTTTGTGGCGTTTTACCGCCCACGTAGAACCTCGTATCAAAGCAGACGTGTTTCTGTCCGTCGACAGCAACCATCAGTCTCTTTTCTGTTCCTGTCAAGCTTCTGTAGAGATGTAAGACCGGCGGCGAAAAGCTGAAGCTGCTCAGTCGTTACGTAACGTACGACGGCGTCCAGACAGATCAGAAATGGACGTTCTGTCAGAGAGAAGTCTGTGATGATCCTCAGCGTTTTGAGAGGTCACAGTCAGAACTAAACGTTCCTCTGACCGTTTAAACGGAGAGTTTCTGTGCAGACATGTCAGAGAGCCATTGGTATGTGATGATTATAGTGAAGCTGCTTCTCAAAAAAAAAAAAAAAAANAAAAAAAAAAAAAAAAAAGTTTGTTTCTGTCTCTTATTGGTGAAAAGAAGCGTGTAGTAAAGGACTGAGGCAGCAATTTCCTGAGGTTCACCAGGAAGATGCAGGCGTGAAATTAATTTAAAAGCTCCAGATTATACGCAGTTTTACAAAATTTGTGCTGGAACGACTTTGGATGTGGAAAAGTTATTCACGATCGGCTTTATACATGATCTTCCTAATTTTTTATGGGGTTGTAACAGAACGGAATCCATTTCCTGTTGTTGGAAATGCCACATCTGATGTTTCCACGGCTACGTTGTTGACTCAGCGATGAAAAACAGCCGTGATGAGAGATCTTCTGTCTTCCTGTCGGCTTCTTTTCAGACCTGTTTGATTCTGTTTGAAAGGAGTTTAACCTGGATGCTGCTGGCCGTCCAACGTCAGACTCCAGATAACAGGAGGAAGACGAGGGTTAGGGTTTGCTGGGTGTGATGCTCGTTTTTAAAGGCCGGCGGCAGCGGTGCGGGGAGTTTGTTTGGAGCTAACGGAGCTAGCTTGCTGCTCTGATAGCAGCTGTGCCGTCCGGAACAGTTAAGAGCATGTTAGCTTTGAAGCAAAAACCACACAGGCTAAAAATACTGACAGACATGCAGAAAGTGCAGCTTTTGTTATTTCAGCACTTCTCTGTGATATGTGGTCGTTCTCGTTCCTGCAGCATCTGGCCCTGTTGAAAGTCGTTTCTGAAAGTTTTCTTTATTTTCTTCAGTCTGGAAACAGGAAGTGGTTCTCCCTGCTGTACCTGAGTCGCTACATCAGGTGTGTTTACCTGATCAAGCTTTTGATTAAAAACACCTGGTTTAGCTCGTCTCTGGCAGTTGGCACCTGATTTGCCGCGGGAAGATAATGCTGCGTTCACAGACCTCAGAACTCAGATTTTTCCGACTTCTTACTTGGAAAAATGCGTTGGGACGGCACTTAAAGTTGGCATTCCGGCTGGGAAACTCAGACAAAATGATCTACCCCGACTTACCGAGTATGACGTCATCAACATGGCGGCGCTGTGGAAGCGAGCTTTGTGAATAGAAATGATCAGCTAAAAGGTAAATAAAGTATTTTTTCTTGCGTGAAACTGAAAGAAAAAGGTCAGAATATATCGCCATGGTAACTATCTATTTGGTATAATAACTGTTGCCATTGATACGTAAGTGTAAATAATTTCATAATATTACTTCTCTGCATAAAGATTAATACCCACTGTGATTAATATCATTATAAAACAACACAACCAAACAGTCCTGTAGTCTAACTTTACTTTAGTTAGCATTTATTACCAAGTTTAATTAATTTTACAATATTTATTGGTGTTCAGCTGCTGTTTTGATTACATTTGGCTGGAATGGTTTGAGGCTAGAAGTTGGAACTTCCAACTGGGAAAAATTCGACTTCTGAGGTCTGTGAACGCAGCATTAGGCCTGACCAGTTAGTGATTTTTGGCTCTGCCCAGCAGTTTCTGAATCATCTAACAGCAGCTACAGAGGAGAAGGAGCTGAAATGGTTCAGGAACCACAGTGGGTCCTGGTTTCTTAGAATGAAAGAAGGAAAAAGCTGCAACAGTAAAGGCACTGAAGAGAGTCATTTAAAAATCTGAAACGACTGAATGGTTCTGATGTGGTTAAAAAATATATGTAGAACGTCAAGAAACTCAAGAATAAACACACACAGCGTTGGAAATATGATTTTCTCATGCTGGCTGTTTGGCGTGTTCAGCATGTTCAGCGTGTTCGCAGCCCTCCCTTTGGTTCACCAGAACTCATTTCACCAAACCTCCCCTCTAATTTTCCCTCTTTGCTGCTTTAAAAAAAATCTGCCGGGGTGGAGAATGCGTTGTGATGAATTGACTGGATAATTTCAACCATACGGTAGCATTCAGATGTAATTAAAGTAAGGAGATGGTGTTTGTCAAAGGTTACCACGGCTAATACATGCGTGCAGAAAGGACAAGGTTCCTTTGTTACGGTTTGTTTTGCAGGAGAAAAAACGCTGGGTCACGTTTATACACACAACAAAACATCCATGCTGGAAAGTTATTTGTCCTGCATGTTCCTTTGTTTGCTGCTCTTCAGTGACAACACCAGTGACTATGCATGTTTAAAGGACCATACCATTCATTTTGCATGTTTGAGCCTAATATATTCATTTTCATACATGTTACGTTACTGACAGTCATTTCCCAAAGGATAAAACCGTATTTCAGTTTTCCTGATATTTTGCTAAATCTCTTAATCTTTCAAAATCAAATATTCAAGTGATACACCCACCTTAAAAATCCATGTTTCTCCTGCTAATAGTTACACAGCCTTATGAAGTCA
>VXCM01002569.1:86909-126209 GCA_014773175.1 Lucifuga dentata
AGGGGTGAAAGAAAAACAGAGATGGAAGGTAGACAAAAAGGGGAACCAGCTTATGAAGGAGAGAGAGAGAGAGAGTGAGAGAGAGAGAGCAGGGGGTGCAGAAGAAGTCAGAGATTCCCGATGTGTGTGTGTGTGTGTGTGCATGTGTATGTGTGCGTGCGTGTGTGTGATGTGTGTTTGCGTGCATGCGTGTGTGTGTGTGTGATGTGTTTGCGTGCGTGCATGTGTGTGTGATGTGTGCGTGCGTGCATGTGCGTGTGTGTGATGTGTGTGTATGTGTGCTTGTGTGTGTGTGTGTATGTGTGTGTGTGTGTGTGTGTGTATGTGTGCGTGTGTGTGTGTATGTGTGTGTGGTGTGTGTGGGGGGGCTCTGTGATTGTAACCAGCTGTGCTGTCGACTGGTGGCCTCACTCGTCTCCTATTCAGATTCCAATGGGCGCGTGCACGTGCATGCTCGCTCACACACACACACACACACACACACACACACACACACACACTAGTCTGATAGCCTGCAGGCTAAATTCCCTATTCAACAATGCAATGCTAATGCTAACATGAAGTAGCAGAGAGGCTTTTTCTAAATTTAAAATAAAAGTCACTGTAGCGGCTAAATGTTCACATATGAGATACAAACAGGAGCTAAAAGTCTGACTACAGAATAATCCTGAGTTGTTTGTGACGGATCGCATTTTTATTTATTCTGATCGACTAAATGCTTAAAATAGCAGCAAACTAGGAGCTAAAATGCAACGTACAGCAGGTGTCCAAACCAGAAAGACGTTCCTTTCCTATACAAAGCCTAATGTTGTTATGCTAACAAAAGTGTGTAATCTAATTATAACAATTAGCATCATACAGTATTTCACCGCTTCAAACCTGCAACAGTGCAAATTACAAAATATTAGCAATGTAATGTCAGAATAAAGATAATGTGGAACGTCCTGATCATTCATATGACAGAATGGTCACGTTAAAATCCGTTACACTTCAGGCTGAGCAAAACTTCTGGAAACATTCTGACGCAAAAACAGCTTCAGTTCCTTCATCGCCAGCATTAATAATAATAATAAGAAGAAGGTACAGACTACAGAATAAGCCTTATCTCTGTCACCCTTTAGAGCCTCTGAACTCATTAATTTTCTGTGTTTAATTTTCTGAAAGGCAGCAGGGGTGCTCTCAGGAATTTTGGGGCCCCTGACAGGTTATGACATGGGGCCCCTCACTCTGATGCGTCTGTACGTTAACCCGTCACCTCATCCCTACGTTTTTTTATTGAAAATGAGAGTTGGTTTTCCTCCCTTTTTTTTTTTTTACATTTGACATTTTACTTTATATGCAGTCACTCTGTGCTTCGTCTGACTATAAAACCAGAGATCTCTGTCTGAGGCACCAACGTCTCTGGAACCGTCATGTATGAAGCTGAAATTCAGCAGGTTCATTGCTCAGGATCCAAGAATGTGCAGCGTCACGTGTGAAGTTTGGATGAGCGGTTCTCAAATTGAGCTGCACTGGTAAAAAGTAGTCGTGCGGCAGGATACGCTCCGGGTGCGGCGGCATATGCTACGCTCCACGGGCGCTTATTTCAGGCTACGGCGCATACATACCATAATGTCCAGCCCGGTCCGAACAGGCATGTTTTCAATGGACTGCACTAGTTTTAGAAAATAAAAGTAAGTCTCTGAATTCTGTCCAAAATGTCTTAGAGACGTGAATAAATTTTAATGAGGGGAAACCAGAAGCCGAGAATAAAAGATGCTAACAGTCAGTTAACCAGAAAAAAGACAGAAGCTCATACATCATGTGATAATTCTGACAAACCTCAGATACTCACGTTGGTGGTCTACAGAGTCATGAAAGCCTGACTTCATGCTCTTTATGTCATGTCAACGAGAACCGTGACGACGAGTCTCACATGACAAACAACTGTCCACATCCAAAACTAGCACATTAGCCCCAGTAACGCTAGACATCAGCCAGATGTTGTCACGGACTCGTTTGGATGGCCGTGCAGAATCGAGCAGCACGTGTGCTAAGCGTGATGTGCGTGTTTTGAATCTTTTGTTTTTTCAGCTTACAGATTGATGCTTTGTGTTTGGGCTCGTGGTTTTACAGAGTTTGGAGGCTATAAACAGGAAGTAGTAGGAGGTGAAAAGGCTGTAAAAAANAAAAAAAAAAAAAAAAAAAAAAAAAAAAATAGATGGACAAGATACCTGGAGGTTAGAGAGACTTTCTTTAATAAAACAAAAAATTTAAAAAAAACTAGCAGGATTGTTTTTCCTTAAAAGCTGTGAAAGTCTTAGAAAATTTGAGTTTCAGAGAAATGTAAAATAAAGATGAAATGCTTATGAAAATGAAGACTTCTATTATATATCTTTACATTTGTGTAGTTTTTGTTCAAATATGGGATGTGGTGCATGAACAGATTAAATATGATTTAACATGACCGGGATTTATTATTTAAAAAAATATGCAAATCCTTAGATTTAACAAAATTAAAACCTTGAAGTTTTTGCGAAAGCATTTAAAGCAATTTATTCTTTATTCTTCAAAAGAGTTTGGAAGCAGAGAAACAAAAACCAGAAACAACTCAAAGGAAAAACTTTAGTACGTTTTCCGTTCAGGAATATAAGTTATATTTAAATTATTTTAAACAAACAATTAATAAAAACCAAATAGCAAATTATCAAGATTAATCAAATGACTAACCAAAGACTTTCAAACTGGTCAGGGTTACATGGTTACTAAAATGTTACTAGGTGGTTACATGGATGCTAGGGGGTTTCTAAGTGATTGCTAGAGTCTTCAGCACGGTTGCTATTAGGGTGATTGTCTTATTTAGGTGGTAGCAAGAGTATTCCAGGTGGTGGGTATTTTGTTATTAAGTGGTTTCAGCTCATTTTGGGTGGTTGATAGGGTGTTTTTGGGTGGTTACTAGGATGTGAGAACAGAATAGCATGGATAGTGGCAGATACATACTTCCCTGTGCTTCTAAGATAAGATAAAAAAACAGACTTTATTCATCCCCATGGGAGGATTTAGCAAACTTCATAAGTTGTGCATCCATATTTAAGAAGTAAAATAAAAAGTAAGAACTTACAATAAGGGAAAGCAAAACATACAAAAAGCAAGAAAAACAAAAAACGGCAGAACTAATGCACCAATGGGATGTTTCAGGAAATCAGAGGACTTCAGATAATAAATCGGGTGAATTCGGTGAATTCCCTTCCATCTTTGAAGTCCGATCGGAGTTTCGGCGAAGTCGGACCGTCCCGTCAGCAGAATAATGTCTCCCGCTGTTGTGACTCGCTGGGCTTATTTTTAAAGTCGCCCTGTCTGCTGCCGGTGCTGACAGACTGAGGAAGCAGCTGCTGCTCTACTTTCAGAACTGAAGACTAATAAAAGTGAGTGGCAGAAGCCTGCAGGGTGGAAGGATGCTGGTTCAAATCCCCGTTCCAGCTCATGAAGCCGTAATGCAGGTATCTTTTTCAGTAACCTCTGCTGATGACGTTTAGCAGCAAGCTGTGAAGTCATCAGCATCTCAAAACAAAAATTAGTTGATTTTAAACATCCTGAGACCAAACTGGCTTGTTGACTAATGCATTTCTAAGGTAATCCAATGAGATTTAAAAGGGTTTTATAAGACTTGGTGCTAGAATTTTCCCATGAAGGATTTATTTATTTATTTATTTATATTTATTTATTTTGTTTTGTTTTATATTTTTTTTTGTTATATGTATGTATGTATATATTTATTTGTTTTTTTATTTTATTTATTTTTTTATTTTTTTATTTTGTTTTATTTTATATATATTTTTTTGATTTATGTCTGTATTTATTTTATTTTATTTTATTTTCTATATTTTAAGAAGCACAGTCAGGAAACCTACCAGAAAAAGTGTTTCATGTTGTTCTACTTGTATGACTGCATGTGACAAATAAAAACTTTGAAACTTGAATTNAAAAGTGTTTCATGTTGTTCTACTTGTATGACTGCATGTGACAAATAAAAACTTTGAAACTTGAATTTTGAAACTTGAAAATATAAAAAAATCACCAAATTTTACAGAAATGGGGCAAATTTAAAAAAAATCATGGTAACCACACAGCGTCACATTAAATAATCACCACGATAACTAAAGCTCATGGGAACGTGGCTGTGTGACGATATTTTCCCTTATCGACACGTTAAATCTAACGCTGTGTTTAAAATTCCATCCATGGTTTTCAACAAGGATTGAATCAATCAACAACTAACCAATCAATCAATCAATCAGTCAATTAAGCCCACAAAGACGTCAGAATTGCACAGAAACGTCTTGAGACTTTGAGTCTTTCTGCATGAAATCTGAGTTTCGTCTGAGAACATGTCACGTTTCTTCCCACAGTGGACGTCTGGTTTAGAAATTAAACTCTCAATCTGTCTCCTCGTACATAAACAGTCTGTCACACACACACACACACACACACACACACACACACACACACACACACACATTCTTTCGTACATACTGAAACACAAACCCACTTTTGTCTTTATTAAATTCAGCATTTGTGTGTGTGTGTGTGTGTGTGTCTCCTAACCACAGAGCAGTTTTACTCCTGATTGCTGTCAGATGTGGAAATTTGGTTGATCAGCCAATGAAACGTCACGCTCAGCCAAAACGCCCCCTCATGTCATTTCCTGTTGGGTTTCTGTTCAAGCGCTCGGTGGTGATGTCACTTCCTGTTAAGCTGGATTTAGACTAAGAATATTTTGCACCGTTTTGTTGCAGTTTTACAAATTTTTAAAGGTGTTTTTTTTGTTAAGTGTTGAGCAGAGTTTTTTTTTTTTTTTTTTNTTTTTTTTTTTTTTTTTATATTTTTGCACATATGCATTTAACTTATTAACATTTACCAAACAAATTTAAATCGTAGAAGCGGTATGTTTGCAGATTAGAAGATTTTTTTTAATTTTGCTGTTATAAATGAGGAGTTTATTTCACTAAAGAGACGTGTTGACATGCTAGCAATGTTAACAGCATCATGTTAGCATCATGTTTAGCAGTTGGTAACTTAAATATTTGAACGTTCTTCATATTTCTTTCAGGAAGACCACTGATTTGTACATTTTTCTTTTTTCCCTCTACTCAAATCAAATTTTCTCGTTCCTATGAAACCTATCAAACCTGTTTCTGCATCCATCATGTGAAAAAAAAAAAAAAGNGAAAAAAAAAAAAAAGCATCACACAGAACATAAAGATTCTGCTCCTGACTTGCGAACATCCTGATTTTTGCAGATGTGGCGTTTTCGTCCGTCTGCTGCGATATAAAACATAAACGGAGGATCAGGATCGCTTTAATCGCCAAATATAAGAAATGTGCTGGATTTGTCTGTGACACGGTAATGGCGGCTGCTGGATATTCCCTCTTCTACATTTCCTGCCGTCAGTCAGGGAGGTTAGCGAACGCTTCTGATCCTCCTGTTTTTTTTCTTCCATCTGGTCTTCATTTGGCTGTCAGAGCATTTATCTGGATCATTCTCAGAGAACTCCTGAGTTTTTAGACGTCAGCCTGCTTCTCTCTCCTCCTCTGTTACTGCATCAGCTCTGTCAAAGCCTTTCTGCAGCAATAACCGTCGTAAAGAAAATGCCGGATCCACTTTAGGCTGAAGTTCCAGTTTATTTATCCAGCCTGATATCAGAATGGGCTTCACAGTGATAACAGTTAAATCAGCATGAAGCAGATTAAAACAGAATCATACTTTATAATGGAAAGATTCCACTTATTCAGCTTGTTAAAACACAATGTAGAAAGACACGTTTTTATTTTAGACTTAAAAGAGTCAAGTCTCATGTCAACAGGCTGTTCCAAAAAAGCAGGAGCATGATGAGAAGAAGCTGAGATCCTGCTGGCTTCCTGTTCGCTCTTGGACCGGACAGTAAGCCGGCATTTTAGGATCGTAGAGCCAGAGATGCTTCATAAGCAGGGTCGGATTGGGATGCCGGAGGCGAATAACCTTTCTCTTTTTAGGACCCATTTTTCATCTAAGCGCCGAGAAAATTATGAAAGATAAAAATTATGTTTGCTTAGTTTAATTTTAGTTACTGCATATACTAGTAGTATTAGTAGTTAATAGTAGTACTAATGGTTTTTATGACCAAATTTCACCAGGCTAATCGGGGGTCGGCTTATACATGAGAAATTCAGATTTGATCCCAGAGAAGGAAATTTCCACCATGGAAAACAGTTTAAATCATACCTTAGAATTAAATTGATAATTTACCGAGAATTCAAAGATCAACTGGGGGAGGGGGGGGATGTGTGTAGGCGAAACGTATGTGTGTATGTGTGTATCAGCACGTGTGACATGTTGGAGTTGTGTTGTTTTTAAGGCTGGGTCATCCTGTGAAACTGGGCGGGTCTTCAGAAACCTGGGCGGGCCGTCCAAGTTTCACCTATGTGTGGGAAACACTGAGCAGTACTGTCGCTGATCTAATTATTAGTGTATTTTATTGAAATTTCCCACAGTTCATATGCTCTGTCCTTACATTATTACTGTTATTATACTTCTATCTTTATTTCCAGCGTTTACAAGAAGAAAAATCTATAGAAAAAAGCTTAGTTTTTATAAAATTTTTACATGAAAATGTAAAAAATTAGTATTTCTGCAGGTGAACAGCACCCTGATAGTTTTTGTTAAATAGAAAAGTAAAACTCGCGTGTTGGTGCATGTACACCGGCCGGAAAACACGCCGCAGGCTCCACCCCCAAACAAACAACATAAAAGTAAATCTCATGTTTCCTGCGTCACGGCTGTGAAGCGTAGAGTATTTCACACCAGTCATGGCGGGCGACAGGTGCGGTTAATCACATCAGCCAATGGGGGAGCTTCTGATGAGAGCCACAGCCAATTAGGTCTCAGCCGGGGTGCTGCCGTGGAAACCGTTACCAAGACAGAGCAGTGGGAGGATCTAATTGAGTCCAAATGCTTGTAATTCATAGAGTTAAGAGAGGCGTGTCTTTGCCTGAAGGCTTTCTTTAATTTTTTTCTCTTAGCGGCGCTCACGTGTGAAACTAACCCTCCAGGTTTTTGTTTGGAAGTGAAGCGAGCGTGACTCTGCTTTCCTCACCACGGTTTTTTAAACACTAAACGGATGCCAAGTTAATTTAATTTTTATAGCCAATATCACATCCAGGGTTTTACAGGGTTTTACAGGCCACACAGGAACGTTCCGACCAGCCAGACTCTAAGACGGGCTGCTAGAACACAGATCTTAAAGGTAAAGGTAAGGTTAAATTAATCTTAAAGGTCCACAAAGGAAGTCTTCAGTAAGACAAAGGTCCGTTTATTAAGGTCAAACCAGGGTTGGATTGGGATCCTAATTTTTACTGGGAATTTAAGGTGTCGAGCGGCGGGAGGAGCTTTGATGAAACTACCTGTGCTGTAACTCTCAATCTGCTGTCAACTCTCAATGAGCCTAACGCCGAGTCAACCCGTCGTTGTCATGGAGATAACGGGAGCTCGGTGTTCTCCCTGCTGGATACGTGACCGATGTGGCGGCCAAACCATCAAAGTTAGCGGGGCTCATCTGCTTCTCCTCATCCATTGTGCACATTTAGAATAGCTTTATTGTCATTATACGTAACATATAATGAAATTACATTTCTTGCACCAAAGTGCCGAACTCGTCATCGAGCGGCCGCACATTCCACTTTCTGGCTTTCCAAGCCTTTTTTTTATGCTTTGTGTTAAATATAACAAATGTAGAAGTTCTTCTTCATGCAGATGTGTCGCCATTTTGATTTGATTTGATTAGTGTGCATGTGTGTGAAGCGTCTTCCTGTAGATGCCAATCTACTGCGCATGTGCATGTCCAAGCAGATACTAAAATGTAGTATAAACAGAAGCATGTACGCGTCACTGTAGGCGGAGCATACGCAGAAAGTATAATCCGGCCTTTAATGTGATCGGACCAAACCAAANCGTCACTGTAGGCGGAGCATACGCAGAAAGTATAATCCGGCCTTTAATGTGATCGGACCAAACCAAAGCAGCAGTCGGACATACGCGGAGAAAGCGAAGAATTTTGACTCGTTGCGTCACAGCGATGTCTCACAGAAAATATAAATAATACAGGAAGTCCCCGGGTTACGAACGAGTTCTGTGNTCACAGCGATGTCTCACAGAAAATATAAATAATACAGGAAGTCCCCGGGTTACGAACGAGTTCTGTGCCTGCGGCTGTACGTAAGTCAGATTTGTACGTAAGTCATAACAGTTATGTAAGGTGCATATCTAGCATATATGTTTTACCTTTCTATGTATAAGAAACATTAAAGAAAGACTTCCAGATATCCTAAAACATCGTAAACATAATAATGTGAATAAAAACATGTATGTTAACACTTACTCTCGCTCCTGTTGATGTCTTGCATGTCAGAAGAGGCGTCGTAAAGTAGTGCGCCATGCATTATTATGAATCATTGTATGTAACTCAAATTTTTTATATAATAGGCTTTATGGCGGTCGGTTTGACAGTACAGGTTATTCGTAAGTCGGGGGTTGCCTGTACGTATGAAAAATATAATTTGCTCAGAGTCCAGAGGCAGTTGTGGTTCGGTCCGGATCCGGACTGGAGTCTGGACTTTGAGGATGACTTTTCTAAAGACAAGAAAAACTCCCTAAAAAACGTTATTATACAAGGAAAAAATGGAAGAAATCTCAGGAGAACAAATCAAAGAGAGATTCCCTCAAATGGCCGAAGTGTAGGGTGTATTTAACCGTGCAAAAATCACCGGTATGCTCCTTTAACTTCTGTCTGCAGCAGCCCATCATTGGAGCAGATAAACCTCCTAAGGGGCCGTAATAAACTCCTAACAGCTGCTGCAGCGTGAAAGTCTGAAACCAGGACTGAAATGTTTTGCTTAAAAATCCTAAACATGACGTGACGCTACATTAGCAGCTTCTCGCCGTTTCCATGACGACGAGAGATCATGTGACCGTAAACTGTTTATAATGGCTGGTTCACGAGCTGCCACGCCGTGTGTACGCTCTCCGCTCTGTCCGAGCACGGATAACACACACACAGTGATTTATGATGCTCATTACTGCAACAACACACACACACACACACACACACACTTCTTTTTCCTGCTGTCGCTGCTTTGCACAGGCAGGAGACAATATTTGTCATGTAAATATTCTCACCTCAACTGCCATTCAGATTATTTGCAACAGGCTGATGTAGGTCAGTCAGTCAGTGGATGTGGGCGGAGCTTTGCTGCTGTGCGGCGTTTTACGAGGCGTACACAGCGGCGGTTACAGACGAGGAGATAACGCTAAGCAGGCGGCTCAGGAGGCCGCCATGCTGCACAGCTTCAACTTTGACCTTTTATAGTAACACCGCTTCTGTAATTTGATGTATTTCTTGTTTAAACAGGATATTAAAACAAGATACGTATAACTCATACTCTAAAAAAAATAATAAGGACATTAAGACAAAATATAACTCAAAAAAATAAGGATATTAAGACAAGATATAACTCTACTCTAAAAAAAACACACACACACACATCACTACTAGAAACGTTAGAACTATACGGAGCGCCTAAAGAACGTGGCACGTACAAGTATCAGTGGAAGGAAAAAAAGAGTCCTTTTGTGAGATACTGCAATACTTTTGTGAGATAACACAAAACGACTTGTTATATTTTTCCTTCCACAGATTCTTTTTTTTTTTTTTTTTNTTTTTTTTTTTTTTTTGTCCTCATGTCCCTTTAGGGACACCGTAGAATTACCCTGTAGTCTGATGAACTTTTCTAGTATCATGTAAAAAATACGGCAAAGTCCTACTAAAATTTAAAAGCAAAAATCCTCAACCTGCTCAAAAATAAACTGCTTAAAGAATTCTGTTTCTCTTCTTTTGGAAGTTTAACTGAAAGTAACTTAAAAAGTCAATTTTCCTTTGATAAAACAATAAAAGCTTAAATCACTGAAGAAAAAAGGAATTCTGTTTTCATTCCGTTTGGTTTTAGATTCTCGTACGCGTGGAGCTGAAACATCGGTATTCTCTCCTGACGTTGTTTTGCTCGTTAACCTAATTATCATGATTACGGCTGTAATTTGACCTGAATCGGTTTCAGGTTACGTCGTAAAAACGGTCCTGAGTCACTTTGCATTTTTCTGTCCAATTCATCTAAAAACAGCCTGAACATGGAAACCGTTTCTGATTGGATAACGATGAAACGGCCTCTCCTCTGTTTTTAATTTACCTGCTTGTTTTAGTCAGAATCTAATACGTTGAAGCTGAACTCTAATTTAATAATAAACTGCATCGTTATTTTCCAAACAGCTTCTAACTGTTTTACAGCTAATAAAGCAATAATCAATAAAAACCAGACACATAAACAGGAATAACAGCAGATAATCTGCTTTGAGATTCAGATTCTGATTAAACTGAAGACTGACCGCTCCGCTCACCTTCACATGATGATTTTTTAAAGGATTATACCGGTGGTTTTGCATGTTTGAGCCCAGTATATACAACCACATACACCTTACACACAACCATTTCCTGAAGCAAAACTACTGGAGTGTTAAATATTAGAATTGTTTTTCCTACCTTCCAGATTGCCTTATAGTTTATTCCAGCATGCTATTAAAAGTCAATGTATATAGATTTATATCACAGTGAAAATGATGGATATTAAATTCTTTTATCAAAGTAACTTTATTTAACTGATCCAGTGTGACACTACATAGAAGAAAATGTATTCCTCCACCAGCCAGGGAATATAGTCCCAGGAGAAGATAGTTCTTACAGAGAAATTAAAACGACCATGCCGTCTACAATCAGACGTATTTGCAGGCGAAACGTTGAATTTTAAGGTGTGTTAATTAATTAGTTAGTTAATTAGTTTTCTGTTTTGGAAAATGGTTTTCTGTAACATAACGTGTGTGCAGAATCACTGGTATGGTCCTTTAATAAGACAGACAGCAAGCGCCTCGTTTGGCTGCAGGGGAAGAGAATGATTGCAGAACAAAACGTTCGTTCTCTCTTTTCTAATCCGTTTGCTGTCTTCCTCCAGGCGGAAACCGTCAGCTTCATGTGTTTTTACTGCTGCAGCGACGAGGTTTTCACGTTGTGTCACAATCACCGTTTTTATAAACAAAATCATCTTTAGGATGTGGTCAGCACAAAACGTCATGCTTGCCTGGATTTGAAGCATAAAGAAGGAATAGAGTCCAGTGTTTTTAAAGGAGACTTTTTAATTTTTTTTATTTATTTATTTTTGTCCTGATATGACAGAGACCCGAGGACTCCACATATATGAATTAATGTTTATATTTAAAAAAAAAAAGAAGGGAACCCAAAATCCAGTCATATAAACCCACAGACACACGGACATTCCGAACACACGAACCGTGATGAAACTGCAGTGTTTCCAAACTTCGCCTTTTGCATGTATTTCGTTTAAAAGTCGCAGAAACAAAACAAAAAAAAAAAAANAAAAAAAAAAAAGTCGCAGAAACTTAACCCTGTGGACTCTCAAATCAGTCATTTCCAAGAATATTGTTCATTCAAGGAAAAAAATTCCAAGGAAAGCAGAAAAAAAGGAAAAAAAAAGGGGGAAAAAGAAACAAAATGGGAAAAAATCCAATCTGTAAGAATTTAGCAAAGAAAAAAATGAAATTTAAAATATATCATAATAAAGTTGTCAATTTTCTACTTGATTCTATAAGATCCTAGAAAATAAAAGAAAATCTGCAAAATCAGCAGAAAATGCGTCCAAAGTGACTTTAGTCTGCACGCACAGCGAGCCTGAGAACCGCTTTCCTAAACCTTTACCACTTACATACATGTTGTTTTCTCACAGATCCGTGCCCATGCTTTTTTCTGTGGCCGCCGATGACGCATTCGCCGCCGCAGCTGCAGAACGCTGCCAGGATTCTGCTGCTTCACCAGCTCCTGTTTCAGCGCTTTACTGTGTTTTCCTTCTGAAACATGAAGCTGGTTTGGAAAACAGAAATCACTATGCAGGAGAAGAGACAAAAAAAACAAAAACAGCTAAATGTCAGGCAAGCTGAATGTTGTTGTCGCAGCTCCATGTTTTTCTACAAAATAGATCTTTCAGGGTAAAAGACGTCTTATATGGCTGCAGACATGAGGATTCAGGCTCAAACTTTTGTCTTTTTTTTTTTTTTTNTTTTTTTTTTATTTCTGATACCTCCCGTAATACCACATAATACTGTATAATAATAATAATAACTTTATCTGTAGAGCATCTTTCAGAACAAAGTCTCAAGGTGCTGAACTCAAACAATTGAATATAATGAAAAAAATTAAAGCAAATAAGAACAGTAATAAACAGCAAACAACAGTTATTAATGTTTTATAACATAGGAAATGTCCTCGTCCCTTCACTTCTGATCACTCTGATTATTAATCTGCAGCATTTATACTCATAATCTGCAGCCCAAAGTTAAATTTTCATTTATCTGAAATGGATAAATTCTGGCTTTTCTGCATTTGTCCTGATTATTCCATGGAATTCACAACTTTTCACGGATATTTCGAGCTGATGTTTTATGGCAAAGTTTTCTGTGTAATTTTGTGTTTCATGTTCTTGTTTGTGATTTTGTAGATTTTATCCGGACACATCATCAGATTTATTCTCAGTTCTGGGAAAAAGTGACTGAATATTAGGAAAAGTCGTGACGGAATGAACTTTGAATGTTGGAAAGCGCTGCTATGTTGCACACTGTTAAAACATGAAAAAGATCTCATTATAACGAGAAAATGTTCACGTTTACAGAAACTGGGCAGATTTTTTTTTTATGTTTGTCATGTAAATCAAATGATAAAAATAACCAGATTCATCATCCTTCCACACGTTTAGACTTTCCTCGATCCTGATGTAACAGAATGTTTGATCTCCTCTTTTAAAGAAGCCAGAAACCTCTTCGTCACAGATTAAAACACGCTTCCTGTTCCACACAGACGTACATCGGCTCCATCCTGGCGGCGGTGAACCCGTACCAGCCGCTGCCCGGTCTGTACGACCTGCCGGCCGTGCAGCTCTACAGCCGACACCGCCTGGGAGAAATCTCGCCGCACATCTTCGCCACCGCCAACGAGTGCTACCGCTCGCTGTGGAAGAGGCTGCAGAACCAGTGCGTGCTGATCAGGTGGGCGACGGAAACGTGCTGCTAGCATTAGCGGCTCGCTACCATTTCCTGTGTAGGCGTGGTTCTGTTTTTTTTTCCCCCTTTTTTGTTTTATTTATTTTTTTCTTTTTCCTTTTTTCTTTTTCTCTTTTTTCCTTTTTTCTTTTTTCTCTTTTTTCTTTTTTCATTTTTTTTCTTTTTCCTTTTTTCTGTTTTCTTTTTCTTTTTTCTTTTTTTTCCTTTTGCTTTTTTATTTTCTTTTTTCTTTTTCCCCTTTTTCATTTTTTCCTTTTCTCTGTTTTCTTTTTTTTTCCACTTTGTTTTCTTTTTTCTTTTATTTTACATGGTTATAGTTAATGAATTTCCCGTCATCTTCATCGTCATCTTCATCTTCCTGCCATCTTGTTGGTAATCTGGACATCCCTGATTGGTTTAGATCTGTTTAGATCAGTTTAGATTTGAGTCTTCTGATTGGCTGTTTGAATAAACGATTGTGAGCTTAAACACTTTAACCTCTCTCTCTCTCTCTCTCTCTCTCTTTCACATTAACAGCAACACTTTGATTGAGTTTCAAGTCTCTTGGCTGGTTTTGGCTGCAGCTCTGAGGACTTTAGTGGCACCATAACACACACACACACACACACACACACACACACACACACACACACACACACACACCATCCTCTGTCTGCTTCTTTCCTTCCTCACATCCTTCCTCTTTGATTTCAGCTGAACTTTCACATCCGCTGTCAGAATGAAAACGTTTGGTCTGGATTTAGTGGCTAACGGAAACCAAACGCGTTCTGTCGCTCTGTGTGGGAAACGCCGTGTTACGGTGCGTGTTATGATGCGTGTTACGGTCCGTGTTACGATCCGTGTGGCTGAGCACATGGCCAGTGGGCTGGAGCTTCACGTCATGTGTGTGAAAGTGACGTCCTCTGAGCAGCTTAGCAGCATCACCTTGACCTTTGACCTGCACAATCACTTTAAGGTGCATCAAGACGCAAAGCAGAGGGCATTCCCGTGTTATCCCATATTAAAGGACCATACCAGTGGTTTTGATGTTTTCTGTGTAGATGTTTACAGTGTAATGACTTAGTAATTAAAGGTTAAATTTTTTTTTTTTTAATTTTCTGTCTGGTTTGCTTAGTTATTAAGCCTGATTTTTTCTTATGCTCCAGTTTTTGTCTTTACTGTGATTAAAGCAGAAATGCAGGTAAGATGTTTACCTGGACAGAATTAATAGGATTTAGTTGTTTACTGAAAATACACATTTGGCTTAATCAGCTTATGGCGGGACGCGCCAGGTGAGGAAATCCTCAGAATGCTTCTATGGACTGTAAATCGACAGAACGTTCATAATAAATAAATAAATCAATTTACATTTACATGCATGTTAAAACTTTGATTATATGAGAGTCAAATTAAGGCAATAAATCAAGTTTTTCAAACATCATAAAAAGAAGTTAATTAGATTGAAATTGGCATAAATCAGAGTATAAATTGATTTATTCAGGCATGTAAATGTTGTGTTTGGAGTAATATATATTTCCTCACCTGGCAGAGCCTCTGCGTTTATATTCCTATTAATTCTGTTCATATATATGCGTCTAACTGGCCTGAACTGCTGCAGAGATAAATAACCAGTTCACAAAAACATACTGATTAAAGCTGCTTTCAGATAATCAGGAGGATTTAGACGTAAAGAGACATGCAGATTAAAGGACCATACCGTCCATTTTGCATGTTTGAGCCTAATATATTCAGTTTTCATACATGTTACGTTACTGACAATCATTTCCCAAAGGATAAAACCGTATTTCAGCTTTCCTGATATTTTGCTAAATCTCTTAATCTTTCAAAATCAAATATTCAAGTGATACACCCACCTTAAAAATCCATGTTTCTCCTGCTAATAGTTACACAGCCTTATGAAGTCACGGTCCTTTAAATTTTTCCATAAACGCAGGTCTTCTTTTGGGACTATATTCCCCGGTGGAGGCATACATTCACTCCACGCTTTTTATTGAGCTTAAACACTAAAATTACATAACTTCTAAAAAAACCTGAATACACGTCTTGTTGGTGATGATGGATTACCTATCCCAAGAACGTTTACAGTATCAACAAGTTGATTTTAATAGCAGAATGAACTGAAACCAATGGAGGTCTGGAAGGTAGGAAAAACATTTTTAATTCACCGTTCCAGTAGTATGCTTTGGGAAATGATTGTCAGTAACGGTACATGTATGAAAATTGAACATGTTAGGCTCAAACATGTAAAATGGGTGGTATGGTCCTTTAAATCATTTTTTAAATAGTTTTAATGTGATTATCGTGAGTAAACGCAGCTTTAAAAATCATTTGAACGTCACAGGTTTGTTTGTAATTTTCCTGCCGTTTGAACACAGAAAGCCTTTTGTCTGACGGACGATGGCCTGTGGGAGGAAAACGTGCCAAGTCGTGCACGGCGAGGCGCAAACACAAACATATCAGATGTGTGTGTGGAAAAGCAGCACAATAGAAGCATTCTGCTTATGCTGGCTTATCGCCGTTATTGATCTGCTTTTATTTTGGCGGAATCCGTGTTTTGTTTTCCTCCAAATGTTTTAATAGTTTCATCCATTCCGCAAAAGATGAAACTCGGTGTTTATTTTTCCACAGTGAATAAAAAGCTTTTTATTCACTGTGGAAAAATAAAAAAAACAGCAGTTGCGTGTTTTTCCCGTGAAGCAGACCACAGAGTTTAAAAAGCCAAACTGGGGTCACGACCTTTAACTGATGGTTTTCTCTTCAAATACAACAAATAACACCCTGGGCTTCGTTTTCCTTTATGAAGCTGATTATTGAGGCGTCTTTTGACACTTTATTGTGAAACTTAAAAGGTCATAGTTCACATTTTAGCAGCTGACCTTTGACCTCTACTTTTATGCCTGTAAAACTCAAAGGTTGTCTTAATTTTGATTAAATTTGTATCGGAGCTTTAACGAGCTGCAGAATTCTTCATCCGATATCTGAGACTTGGAACTTGGCGGAAAACCTCTTTCCTCTGGACATTTTGGAATTTTTTTTGGGTGGAGGTCCGACGGTCCGACTCCACCTGTCCACAGGTACGCCCAGGTAAGGGAGGGTTTTCAGTTCTCTCTCAAATGGCTCGATCCGGTTCCAAATGAACTCCGGAGGGTTTGTTTGTGGTCTGAACATAATCTGCACTAGTTTCAAACCAGATGATCAATCTATTGATTATTGATTGATTATAGATGCAGAGATGGCGAGGTGTGTGTGTGTGTGTGTGTGTAAAATAGTGTGGCCCAACTAAGTCTGGTGTCCTGTCTAAATCGTTGTGATAATCAGCGATGAACTGCTCAGCCTGAGTAGGAAGCCCCGCCCACAGCCAGATGATTGACAGCCTGGCCCACAAGGAAAAAAATAGACAAAAAATATATAGAACATTAGATATGACAGAGAAATGAAAACCCTCCCCTTACCTGGGCGTACCTGGTGGACAGGTGGAGTCGGACAGTTACAGACGTTGTCGGACCTCCACCCAAAAAAACCTGAGATGAACACGTGTTTAGGTTAGCGTGTGCTTGTATGTCCATTCTCCTGTTCAGCGTGTGAAGGCAGCACGTCTTCTTCACATCATGTGAAGCAGCATGTGGTTTTCCACACATGATTCAGCTTCTGCTGTCATAGTTTTCTTCTTCATGGATCAAATGATGCTATGACTAGGAAAGGATCCACATTCATCTTTGTTACTCTGATTTCTTTGACACCATAGAAACTACTTCCTGTTTGGAGTTTCTTTCTGACCAATCAGCAGAGAGAGTGTTGTCACATGACTTTTGCTGAGTTTGATTCTGTTTTTAATGTGAAACTGAACCAAACCAAGTGGTAAATGCAGTGTTGTGACAGTTTATTTCCTGATTCAGACCAAAGCAAACGATCTGAAAGCATCATCATCACCATCATCATCATCATCATCGTCACCTTCATCATGTCGAAACTTTTCAGCTCAAGTGACTTCATTTGGATCTAAACCCAGTCTGAGCCTTTAAACACTCTGCCATCTTTAACGCCCCGCCAAAGTCCTGCCAGCTGCCACAATACGGCTTCACAATGAACTCTGACACACACACACACACACACACACACACACGTCCCTGTTGGTCCCCCTTGAACACCAAAGCCATCTCAGACCGTCGTAAAACATGTAACGTGGTGGCACCCCCACCCACACTTCATTTTGTGTGTGTGTGTGTGTGTGGTAGAAGAGCTATAAATTGCAAACTGGCACTTTGAGGCGAGGCAGGAAGCGTTCTCGTCAGGTTTAGGGACTGCAGGTAATCAGATCCAGGCAGAGGGAGGCGAATGAAACAGGAGCCGATGAAGAGGAGGAGGAGGAGGAGGAGGAGGAATCAGCTTGAATCTAACAGAAGGCATGTGCTCATTAATGCTCCCAAACGCCACTAAAAAAAAACTTACCTACCTGTGTGTTTCAGGCTGGTGATTTTAATAGAAACTCCTGTTGAGTTTTTGCTGCAAATTTCAGCAAAAAAACAAAAAAAACCTCCAAACCTCCGACGAAGAACAAAAAAAACCTCCTGGAAACGCTCCAGAGCCGCTCGCCGTAATAAAGCCATAAACAGGAGAATCATATGGTTATTGTGAATTTTGCAGGTGATTTATTGCTGGAGGATTTAGCTGATGTTCAGACGTTTCTACGACGACCAATCAGAAAGCCTCTGGACGTAGCAGCAGCTCAACGCTTTAATCAGGTTAAAAATGTGTTTAACGGTGTGAGACTTAACGTTTTATCACGTGTTTAGTGTGAAAATGATAAAACAATAAAAACAAAGTTAGAAAATTTCTCCAAAGTAAATTCATTCAGCGATGATTCATCGGATCAAACTTGATTTTATTGTAGTAAAAAGTTTTTTTTGTTTTTTTTTTTACTTGGCCTTGTTTTACATTTCAAAGTAAAACTACACTGGAAAACATTATCATGAATATGGATTATTTTTTATCAATTAATCACATTTTTTAATTAATCAATTAATCATTTATGCTGCAAAATGTCCAAAAAAAAAACCTCCAATATTTGTCACGTTACTCAGTCCCTGACATCTTTAAATACATGTATGTATGTCTTTATTGATTATTTATTATTTACTGTTTGTTTGTTTCATCTGTTAAAAACCCAAAAGGATTTAACTTACAGGACATAAAACAAAAGAAAGAAGTTGTTTTTTTTTTCACATTTAGGCAAATGCAACCTGCATTTTACCTGCAGAAATCCTTTAAAATGACAAATTAATTAATAGTCATCAATACTTTGTTTCCGTTGTCTGGTAATTAATTAATCAATTTCACTAACAGAAACCTCAGATTGTCTCCACAGACTCTCTGGGTTATGATAACTGGTCGTTTGAAGTTCTGGCGTCACGTTTTGTCGCCTCGGTTTGATTAAATCCCGTTTCTCGGGGCATTATCCTGACCTCACAGTTTGGCCCTGACCTCTTGACCCCAGAGGAGGTTGTGAGGTNCGGGGCATTATCCTGACCTCACAGTTTGGCCCTGACCTCTTGACCCCAGAGGAGGTTGTGAGGTCAAACTGAAGACTCGGCTGCCATGTTAATTACTCTGGAATCTGAAAACCTTCAGGCAAGTCCAGCAAAAACAAACACCGAAAAAAATCGACCTGAGAGGATTTCCTCCTGGGATTTTCAAGGATTTATCCGTGTTTCTGTGTGCCGCTAACATGTGACTGAACTATGACCCCAGGAAGAAATGGATCACAGCAGACGAGAGGAAATTTACCAAAACAGCAACGTGAGAGGAGCAGATACTCACAAAGCCGACCTGCTTTTTATTCTGCTCGACACGTCTGACGACCTGAAAGAACGAGACGAAAACTGTTCAAATGCAAAACGCAGAAAGGATCATTTCAGCGTAGAGAAGTTAAAGGACCATACCAGTGGTTTATGCATGTTTGAATCCAACCTGCTTACACATTAAACACCATACCACCATTTTGCATATTTGAGGCCTAATATATTCAGTTTTCATACATGTAACGTTACTGACAATCATTTCCAAAGCATACTACTGGAACGGTGAATTAAAAATGTTTTTCCTACCTTCCAGACCTCCATTGGTTTCAGTTCATTCTGCTATTAAAATCAACTTGTTGATACTGTAAACGTTCTTGGGATAGGTAATCCATCATCACCAACAAGACGTGTATTCAGGTTTTTTTAGAAGTTATGTAATTTTAGTGTTTAAGCTCAATAAAAAGCGTGGAGTGAATGTATGCCTCCACCGGGGAATATAGTCCCAAAAGAAGACCTGCGTTTATGGAAAAATTTAAAGGACCGTGACTTCATAAGGCTGTGTAACTATTAGCAGGAGAAACATGGATTTTTAAGGTGGGTGTATCACTTGAATATTTGATTTTGAAAGATTAAGAGATTTAGCAAAATATCAGGAAAGCTGAAATACGGTTTTATCCTTTGGGAAATGATTGTCAGTAACGTAACATGTATGAAAACTGAATATATTAGGCTCAAACATGCTAAATGGCTGGTATGGTCCTTTAAGTTATTCACAACCATTTTCCAAAGCATCCTACTGGAGCGGTAAATATTAGAATTGTTTTTCCTACCTTCCACACTGTCATTAGCTCAGTTTAGCCAAAATGTTAAGAAGCCCTGAGTCTCTCTCCTTCCTGCCGGGGGGGGGGGGCNGGGGGGGGGGGTACTTTGGGTGGCAGCACCCTGCAGAGAGCCAAGTGTTGGTACAAAGGCAGGGTGCTGTTTAGCTGTGTGTGTGTGTGTGTTGTCATGCCACCAAAAGTCCTTTTATTTTTATTTTTTTTAGTGAGCTCAGTTACAGGCCCTTTAAGATTCTGTTTTTTCACCGTATTGTAAGCCATTTAAATGAGTTACGCTCCCTAAGCCCTTTAAAAGTCTGATGTTGTCCCTTCAGAAAGGGTTAGGGTTTAAATTCACAGCTTCTCTTTCACTGACAAAGAGCTGAGCTAAAGCCTGCAGTGGCTAACAGCTAGCAGTGGAAAAAGTTCCTTTATACAGCAAAAGTCATAATATCATAATGAAAAAATACTCCTGTGAAAGTCTTTCACAATTGTACTACCAGAGGTAAAAGTACAGGAAGTCTCCATGCAGAGATATTTAGTATTTAACGGATAAAAGCAGCATTTTATTGCTGTAGGTGGTTTAGCTCGTTCATTCTGTTCGTCATAAAATGCAAAGTTTCTTGTAACCATAATCATCAGATAAATTTAGCAATATATTCTCTGAAATATAGTGGAGTAAAAGTAAAAAAAATACTCAAGTAAAGTACCAGCTTAGTAATAAAAATTAAAGAGTAAATTCAGTTTGGTACCAATTAAAATGTCACAACATGTTGTTCTACACAGAATTAATATTTAAAAAAATGCTCCATAAAATAGCAATATCATATTATTAGAAGATGTAGGCAACAATTACACTGTGTTAATCTATTAAAACAAAAGTTAAATCACATTTTTAATATTTTCTGATGATGTGAAAGATTTTATTTATTTTTTACATTATTATCAGTTTACCAACACAAAAGAGTAATTTTTCATCATTAAGACGAATTTTTCAGTTGTGTTTGGAATTTAGCTCAAATCTACAGTCAAAAAAAAAAAAAAAAAAANAAAAAAAAAAAAAAAAAAGAATGGCGACTTTTAACAGGTAAAACACGTTTATGAACCGTCAAGGTGTTTTTCTTACGTGTGTTAAGTTCTGAGCTGCTGTAAAGTTTATAATCAGAAATATTCCTTCATGTTTTCTGATGAAGCTGTTTGATATTTATGAATGATTTTACCTCTGAACCTGTTGATGTTTGTTGGATGATGGTTTAATTTCAAGAATCAGCAAATCTAAGCAATTACATGCAGCCAAAGTGTGTGTTTGTTGTGTGTATTCCGCCCCCTAGTGGTTAAAAGATAAAGTATTTACCCAGAATTCCCTCATGCTGCTATGAGAAGAGTCACGCATCAGTCATCAGCAGCTAATTCATGTTTGACCCATTTTGTTGTGAACACACACACACACACACACACACACGCACACGCNGCAGCTAATTCATGTTTGACCCATTTTGTTGTGAACACACACACACACACACACACACACACGCACACGCTCAGCTGCTGCAGGCGCACACAGATCAAACAACCTGCAGGCGTGTGCGTCTGAACACACACATGCATGTTAAATATAAAGCAGTCACACGCCATTTAAACTAAACCCAGAGCATGTTCTCTGATCTACACGCGTGTTTGATGTTGAGCGTCACGCAACTTCTGCTCCATCAAAAGTTTTTAAACATTTCGGCGGAGGCGGCGTTCTCTTTATCACATCGAGCAGAACTTAAAGGAGCATACTGGTGGTTTTGCATGTTTGAGCCCAATATACACAACCAGTATACGTGTTATGTTACTGACCACCACTTCCCAAACATACTACTGGAGCATTACATTAGAATTGTTTTTCCTACCTTCCAGACTGCCATTGGTTTCAGTTCATTTCACTACGCTGTAAAAAATCAACCTGTAGAAACGTGAAACTACTTTTTTGTCTTCTTCTTTTATTTACACATAAAAACAAAAAAGAATAACAAGGAAAATACAAAATGCAAAATTTTAAACATACAAATACAAAAAAATTATAAATGTGGGAATGTATTGGAGAATATGCAAGAAAAAAAAAACCTCAAAGGGTTTGTACAAGGCAGTTCTCCGAAAAATGAATGCATGTGAGCTAATTTAATTTAATTTACTAAAACAGTAAAAAATAAGAAAAAGGAGAAATGGCTGACATACAAACAAAAGTTGAGATGAATAATAATAATAATAATAATAATAATAATATATTTACACAAAAATAATAATAAAAAAATAATTAATAATAATAATCCATCACATTGCTGTTAAACTTTTTTGTCAGACTAACTTTATGTAAGCGGTACAATATGGAACTGCACAGAAGAAAATGTATACCTCCGCCAGGGAATATAGTCCCAGGAGAAAACAGCTTTTACTGAGAAATTAAAAAAAAAAAAAAAAAAAAAATCATCCCTGCAGCTGGTCGTGACTCAGTGCCTTGCTCAGAGGCACTTCAGCAGACTGGATTGTCTTATCTGTCACATTTTATTCCCTCCAGCGGTGAGAGCGGAGCAGGAAAAACAGAAAGCACCAAGCTGATCCTGAAGTTCCTGTCTGCGATGAGCCAGCATTCCCTGGAAGTCTCGTCCAGAGACCGGACGTCCCACGTGGAGGAGGCGCTGCTGGAGAGCAGGTAGGACAAACGCCTTCCTACCATGCTTATTTTTAGGTATTTATAGATGTAAAATCACAGACTTCTGTTTATGCAGCCTTTTGATTTTGCCAACTTTCTTTTAAAGGACCATACAGATGATTTTGCCTGTTTAAGCTCAATAAATACGACCCACATACAGGTTATTTCCAAAGCATAAAACCATATTTTAGTTTTCCTGATGCTGAGTGAAATCAGCATGCTGGGGTTTGATGCCAGCTTTAGGATCTCGTCTCCTTCCTGCACCCACAGTCCCATCATGGAGGCCTTTGGAAACGCCAAAACCGTCTACAACAACAACTCCAGCCGCTTCGGGAAGTTTGTCCAGCTGCACTTCAGCCAGAAGGGCAACATCCAGGGCGGCAAAATCATCGACTGTATCCTTTATTCCTCCGCCATTGTTCAGTAATCAACAGTTCCTGCACACTTCCTGTCCAGGCCTGTTATACAGGAAACAGGAAGTGGTGTCAGAGAGGTGGCAAATAACTTGTAAATGTCTAACACTTAGCTCTTGTTAGCTAAATAGCTTGTAACTAACAAGCTACTTACAGAGGATAGTTGTGCTGGTTTGAACTTGGAAGGTCAGTTGAGCTAGCTAATACAATATTGCTAAACTGTGTTGATAAATTTTCATTAGAAATGCATTTCCTGAAGAAAATGCGGCTGTGATTACAGCTTGTTGAAACTGTCTCTCTCTTTCTTTCTCTCTTAATTTTTGTAGTTAAGTGTGTTTTAAGTCATTTCACAGCAGTTTTACAGCCATTTAAATCTCTTCAGAAGTTGTTTTATTCCTTGACTCACACTTTCCTGATCACAGACCTCTTAGAAAAGGTGAGTTTTACATTTGATGACCTTAAAGGACCATACCGGAGGTTTTGCATGTTTCAGCCCAAGAAATACAATCTGGATACAAGTTCCATTCCTGCCAAATATTTTCCAAAACTTAAAACCGTATTTTGGTTTTTGTGTTATTTTGCCATATCTCCTAATCTTTCAAACTTAAATGTTCAGACGATACACACACCTTAAAATGTAATGTTTCACCTGCATGATTGCATGAATGCAGAAAGCACGGTCGTTTTAATTTCTCAGTAAAAGCCGTCTTCTTCTTCTTCTGGGAGTATTATTCCCGTATTCCCTGACCAATGCTCCCACTTTCCTTCCAGAACCGGGTCGTCAGGCAGAATCCAGGAGAGAGAAACTACCACATCTTCTACGCCCTGCTAGCAGGAACCAACAACCAGCAGAGAGGTCAGCAGAACTAAATCCACATCCTGAGCACAATGCTGCATTATTATTTATTTATTTTTGTAATGCTTTTGTCAAACCAAAAAGATCTACAAAATGTTGAATGCAGAAATAAAATTAGAATGAGGTCATACAACCAGGTTGAACGATCAGAAGTTTTTGCTGTAGCAGAAATAGTTTCAGTCCTTATATAAAGTTCAGGTAATATAATTTAAAGACCATAAAACATGAAATGTTTGCACTATGCAGACTTTAATTTATATACATACACACACACACACACGCATATATATATAGATATGTATCTATATACATATATATAGATATATATCTATATATATGTATTCATAATTTCTGTTTATTCTGTTCTACTGTTAAATTTGTCAGTTTGCTATACCATATATTGTACACTGTATTTTTAATTAATAAATGTCATTTTAAGACTTTAGTAGGGGTTTTTAGTGAGCCATTAAATGAAATTTATCTTCCTGAGCTAAATCTGTCTCACAGTTTTTCTGTTGATTAAAGGACCATACCATCATTTTTCATGTTTGAGCCTAATATATTCAGTTTTCATACATGTTACGTTACTGACAATCATTTCCCAAAGGATAAAACCATATTTCAGCTTTCCTGATATTTTGCTAAATCTCTTAATCTTTCAAAATCAAATATTCAAGTGATACACCCACCTTAAAAATCCATGTTTCTCCTGCTAATAGTTACACAGCCTTATGAAGTCACGGTCCTTTAAATTTTTCCATAAACGCAGGTCTTCTTTTGGGACTATATTCCCCGGTGGAGGCATACATTCACTCCACGCTTTTTATTGAGCTTAAACACTAAAATTACATAACTTCTAAAAAAACCTGAATACACGTCTTGTTGGTGATGATGGATTACCTATCCCAAGAACGTTTACAGTATCAACAAGTTGATTTTAATAGCAGAATGAACTGAAACCAATGGAGGTCTGGAAGGTAGGAAAAACATTTTTAATTCACCGTTCCAGTAGTATGATTTGGGAAATGACTGTCAGTAACGTTACATGTATGAAAACTGAATATATTAGGCTCAAACATGCAAAATGGGTGGAATGGTCCTTTAACTAGCAGTATTTACACACTGTGAACTAATACTCTAGTAGTACTATGAAATTTGCTTTGGAGAAAAATAAAAAATGACAGAAAGCTCAGACGTAGCTTTACAGTGGTTGTGAACGTTGTGGTGGCGTTGCAGAAGCGTTTGGGCTGACGCACCCTGACGGCTTCCACTACCTGAGACAATCCAGCTGCATCACTGACAAGACAATCAACGACAAGGAGACTTTTCAGGATGTTCAGGTACGTAACACACACACAAAACAACACACACCTACCTCTGAAAAATCTACCTGTACAGTCACACAGGTGTTCATGCAGCAAATACACACAGTACTATTACTCAATTGTTTGCCTGCAACTATTATTTTCAACAAAAATTATGTTTAGATAAATCTATTTATATTTTTTTAGTTTATAAGAGAGACAAAGAAGGTGTTAAATTTGCTATGAAACGGAGATAAGTACAAACCTTCATATTTGATAAGCTGATATTCATTTCAGTTTCTATTGATTTTAACTTCTGATAAATACATACGTGTATGCTAACACATTTATTCCAAAAACCTTCATTTTTTTTCCATTTCAGAATAGAGTTAAATGCATATAAAATATAATCTGCCTTTTTCTACATATATTTGTATTTATTACAGTTGTCTCTTGGCTTCCAGAGATTGATTATTGATTTATTCATAAATCAGAGTAATGTCTGAACGTTTGAGCTCATGGTGACTGAGAAGTGAACGCTGTCAAACCAAACGAGCTCAAACCTCCAAATTAGCAAAAAAATAAATAAAAATAAATACCTGAATCAGATTTCAGCTTTCAGAAGTATTTTCATCCCAAACCGAAGCAGAACGCTCCGTCTGCGGCGCCTGCAACACGAAGCTCAGATCTGAGTTTTTCAGCAGCGTGTTTGCGTGTTTTTCCCAGAATGCCATGCGGACGATGCAGTTCACGGAGGAGAACATTGGGGAGATTCTGCGCCTCCTGGCTGGGATCCTCCACGCCGGGAACATCGAGTTCATGACGGCCGGAGGAGCGCAGGTCTCCTCTAAGTCAGGTAGAGCTGCTCGTCTGTCGCCATGGTTTCACCGGATTCTCCTTCAATAAACTTTATTTTATTCCAGTCGCAGATTTGAAACCCTCTGAAGTCTCAGCTCATACTTTACTATTATGCTACTCGTTAATTTGAGATTTTTTTTTATCCCTTTTGTTTTTTAAATTTATAAACTTAACAGCAAACAATAATAACATAAGGCAAACATTTACAAACAGCATACACCCTGTGGATAGGAAATGAAAAATAATTAAATAACTAAGTAAGTAATAGTAATAATAAATCAATAAATAAATAAATTAAACAGGGCAGCTAATTTTGTTTCTTCTGTTAAAACAAAATTATTATTATTAACTTATTATTATTGTTATTGAATTAGAAATTCAATAACATAAAAACCTTCATTATAGCAGACTTCAAAAAAGAACCATAACAAAATACTGGTATTCAAAAAACCAACACAGCTTCAAATTTACCATAAACGGTTTCCAAACCTTACTGAAGTAATCTAATCTATCATTTTGTAAATATCTTAATTCTTTCCAGCTAAATATTAGTTCATCAGTCCGTTGTTTAGATGTGGAACGTCCTTCTTTTATCTGAGAAGGAGTTTTTTAATTAGTTAATTTGAGATTTAAACGGTTTTTTTTTACTTCTAATGCTTCACTTTGTTTAAAGTTTTAGCTTCTTTTCTACTTTATTTTGTATTTAGTTGTTTAATTCTCCTCCAATAACACCGAAGTGATAAATGCAGACGTCAGTAGAATGCGAGCTTGTCTTGTTTGGGATGTTTTCAGCTCTCAGCCGGACGGCGGACCTGCTGGGCCTGAACTCAGATCAGCTGGCCGAGGTTCTGACCCACCGGTCCATGATTCTCAGGGGCGAGGAGATCTCCACTCCACTCACTGTGGAACAGGTCAGTCACACACACACACACACACACACACACACACACACACACACACACACACCTATAGATGTACAGTCTGATGCAGCAGCTCGTTTCCTGTCTCTTCCTGATCAGCCCACAATGTTTATACTGTTTATATTTTTAATGTAAAAAAATTAACAATGCTATGCTGATATCTGTAGCTTTATGTGTACAGCTACGCTAGTTAGCATTAGCTGTTGAAACAGGCAGGTTTAATGTTGCACCACAGCAGGATATGTTTAATTGTTCTTGAAATGATTTAAGGGCTGCATTTCTTTCATAAAATGTCTTCAATCACAGCAGATTTATTTTGGCTGAATGACTAAGAAAGGCTGGATTTGTGTTTTAGGAGGGGAAGCTTTTTTGTTGTAGATTTTCTGTGTAAAGCTTTGAGAGAAGACAGCGTTCTCTGTTGAAGTTGTAAGGTTTTGGTCTTAGGTTGATTTTCTTGACATTCTCACGGTATATTTTAGACATTTTCCTTTGTTTTAACGCTGGAATGATGTATTTGGTGTCTTATATAAAGTCCATGTGGGCACTTTGTGAGCATGACACAAATAAAAATCAAAAATCAGTATCAGCCTCATAAATTTAGTATTAGTTAGATTAAAGGACCATGCCTGCCATTTAGCATGTCTGAGCCTAATATATTCAGTTTTCATACATGTTACGTTACTGACAATCATTTCCCAAAGGATAAAACCGTATTTCAGTTTTCCTGATATTTTGCTAAATCTCTTAATCTTTCAAAATCAAATATTCAAGTGATACACCCACCTTAAAAATCCATGTTTCTCCTGCTAATAGTTACACAGCCTTATGAAGTCACGGTCCTTTAAATTTTTCCATAAACACAGGTCTTCTTTTGGGACTATATTCCTCGGTGGAGGCATACATTCACTCCACACTTTTTATTGAGCTTAAATGCTAAAATTACATAACTTCTAAAAAAAATGCTGAAACGTGTTCTTTTTAACATTTTGCCTCTCAACAGCCACTGTGATGGAGTCGTCTTTCGCTCTATTTCTAGCAGGAGTTGGTGTGATTTTGGGTTAAGCAGGATTCCTGCAGCTTTCCGGCTATTCTCTGCGTATTCTCTGCTTGTTGTGGTCTTGTGAAAGCCTGCAGGGTTCTCAGCCTTCAGCCCTGATCCGTTTCCTGTCCGAGCAGCTAATCATGCAGCAGCAGGTTACTGAGTTCATGCTAAACATCAGCAGCCTGATGTAGGAGGTAAAGAAAACAGAGCAGAAAGCTGCAGATCATGACCCAGAAAAATAAAGCCTTATTTAATATTTTAACCTCAACACAGGTCAACTATGCAGCTTTATATTTCATCAAATTAATGAGTTTTAGTCTACAAACATTTCTTAGATGCCAGACTCCTTTGGAGGCTGAAATAATCTTCTTTCAATGTGAATTGTTCAAAAACTGATGAAGAACAAAGAAATAAACTGTTAAAACGTCCAAACCTTGTTCAAACAGAAACAAAGAACTTCTACAAAAGTTTTCAAAAACTCCACAAATGCAAGAAAAAGAAAATTAAACAGGCTAAATAAACATATGAGGCGGACTTATGGTTATTAAATGTCAAATAGAATAAGTGAAAAAAGGTAAGAGAGCAGGAAGCTAAACGTTATGAAGCCCAGCATCTTGTAAATAATAGAAAAAATGCAGCTGTTTGTGAGAAATGTGTCAAAAGCCAAAATCCGACCTGCTGACACGCTAAAAGTTTAGTTAAAACATCCAGTATTTGTGCGTGATGACTGACGGAGTTTCTCTTTGCTAATGTTTTTCCTCTGCAGGCGGTGGATTCCAGAGACTCCATGGCTATGGCACTTTATTCTCAGTGTTTCAACTGGATCATCCGCAAACTCAACAGCCGCATCAGGGGCCGAGACGACTTCAAGTCCATCAGCATCCTGGACATCTTCGGCTTCGAGAACTTTGAGGTGAGACTGAAATGGAGGAAATATTCATGATCCTAAAAACATTTAATCAAAGGAACGCTGTGACGGTTTGAGACGTGCTTATTTGCTGCCTTATCCAGGATGTGATTAGCCTAGCTTAGCACAAAGACTGGAAGCAGAGGGAATCTGCTAGCCTAGCTTACTGAGGAAACTTGATGTCCATCTCCTCATTGGGCTTTGACAGACAAGAAGATGATATAACCTTGAAAAAATAACTACTAATGGTTTTCATTTCCATTTTTGGTGGATTTTGTTTGGGTAATTGTGAATGAATGATAAATGTTTCTGTCCACATCTTTACTTTTTTTCCCTGTATTTTTATTATAATGTTTAATGGTTATTTTATAAATTAGCTTGAGAGAAGCTAATCTTTTGACTTTATTAATAAGACATTGTTGATTGTTTTGTTTATCTGATATCTGTGTTTTTTGCCCCACAGGTCAACCGCTTTGAGCAGTTCAACATTAACTATGCAAACGAAAAGCTTCAGGAATATTTTAACAAGCACATTTTCTCCCTGGAGCAACTTGAATATAACAAGTAGGTTTATTGTTTTTACTCATATCCTCCTGACTTCAGTTAAACGTATTATATTAACGACCAAAAGTAAAAGTTCACATTAAACTATATTTTACTGTAAATGCCTATTTAAGTAAAGGAGTTAATGGAGTGTAAACAGCTGAACAGCTTGAATAAGAAGCGTCCGTTTCCTTCCTGAGTGAATTCACCTCGTTTCTTGTTGGATTTGTCTCTGAGCCGTAACGCTCGTCTGTCGTTCCTCCAGAGAAGGCCTGGTGTGGGTCGACATCAACTGGATGGACAACGGAGAGTGTTTGGATCTGATCGAGAAGGTACGTGGGTGTGGGAACTCCTCTCTGGAATGGAAAAATTCCTAAAATCTGAGAAATTGGAAACATTTTTTCAAAAGAAGATAAAAGGGTTTCAGGTGGAAACGTTGGGAATGTTCTTGTTTCATGTCAGCTGATGGATTACATGCAGCATACATGAAGCGAACATCTTTTCTCTTGATTACACTGAGCATTATGATGGATGGTGATGATGATGATGATGATGGGGCAGATAGTGATGCATTTCCTCTGTGTTTCCATAGAAACTGGGTCTCCTGGCACTGATGAATGAGGAGAGTCATTTTCCTAAGGCTACAGACGGCACCTTGCTGGAGAAACTCCACAGCCAGCACTCAGTACGACCCCATAGACTTATTATTTATTTCTACTTTTTCTACCCGGAGATATAATCTCATTGGTTGAGTAAAATCTCAGTGGGCAGAGTCAAAGACCAATAGTTTGCATGCTGATTTTGTTTTATTTTATCCTTTTTTTTTTAAGGTTTTAAGTTTAAAACTTTATCATCTATGCTTCTAAGGATAACTTAGCTCCCACTTTGAATGTTTTAGGACATTCTTAGAATGAAAACATGTCATTAATTGCTAGTTAAATTTCATTCAGTGCTAATTCCATGTAGCAACAGTAGGTGGCAGTAAAGTGCCATAAAATGCACCAAAAAAAGAAAAGGAGATTGCAGAGCTAATTTTAGTGACTAGACTATTCTTTTTTTACATCACTACATTAAAATTTTATCTTAAATTATAATTCTTAAACAAATAAAGATTAGATGCTTAGACAATATGCTAAAATCTGAGGCCTTGGCAAGATAAAGCCCCTGTACTGTCTGAACAAATGCTAAAAGTTAATAGCATGTTAGCCTCAAAGAATTCCAGATTTACACAACTTCATATCAACATCCTCCCGCCGTGGTTTTCCCAGCCAGGAATCATCTGACAGCATTCCAAATTAAATCAACCAGGCAGGTCATATTTCACATTTCACGCTGTATGAAAAGAGTAATTGCTGCGGATGAATTTCTGATGTTTTTAGCATCTGTTGCTAACAAGACACTGATCCCTGTTAGCGTATTCTGGCCTGCAGGACTCTGCTGTTCTTGGCATTAACGTCTGCAGGAAACAGCTTGATTTAATTTAGCGGCGGATGTCATGGAAAGCTGTAAAGCAGCAGAAGACTTCATTTTCAATTAATTCTGTTTGAGCGTTTGTAAATGTCTGAATAAATGTTTTCTCTGCGGTGCCAGTAGTAAGCTTTATAGCCTCATTTGATAGGATTACTATTCAATAAATGACTCATATAAACCAACCAGAGGGTTACAAGGTCAAATATGGGATGGGATTTTATTTTTTTTTCCTGTTTTCTAATTGTGCGATAATGCAGCTCTTATAATCAAATAATTCCCTGAAATCCAGACAGCAGATTTTTAGCCTTCAGAGGCCAAACTCAGATGACTTTAATTGCTTTCTGTAATTGTCTGGTAATTGTCTTCTTCCTCTGTGATTGTGATTTTGTTTTAAAATACGGCATTACAGAAGAAGAAAGATTTTAAATATTAATCTGTTTCCCTGCAGAAAAACCCTTTCTATGTGAAACCTCGTGTTGCTGTGCACAACTTTGGAGTCAGACACTACGCAGGAGAGGTAACACACAGATTCACCACGTATATGCAGCATATTTTAATATCATTTGAATATATTTGAATAATAATTTGTTAGTGGAAAGTTTACTTACAAAATTGCATGACAACACATGATGACAGCAACACAAAAAACTGGTAAGAACACCTTTTCTAAATTAAGACAGATATTTTCTTACAGTAAGTAGAAGCATGAAAGTATTAGAAGGGAAATGTTCTTAAGCATCAAAAGATTTTGGTATTTAAAGAAAGACAGATCTGAGTTTAACTGTTTATCGAGTATTTTAATCTATAGTAATCCATCATAATTTTTGGAGCATTTTATATGCAGCATTTGGCTTGAAAAAATCTTTATCTGCAGACTAAAAAGTGACTTCAGCCATCAGATCATAAATATATGGACTGCTTCTCTCTGCATGAGATCATAAAGCCCTCTGACGCCCCCTTGTGGCGTGTTGCAGGTGGTGTATGACGTGAGGGGGATGCTGGAGAAGAACAGGGACACGTTCAGAGACGACATCCTCAACCTGCTGAGGGAGAGCAGGTATGCTTTACCTGCACTTTATTTTTTAAAGTTACCAAACAGTCGTTCCAAACTGTTTTTATTGGCAGAGTTTGGGGTTTAATGCCTTGCTCAGTGGTATTTGTAACATTTGCATCTTTCTGACGCCACACAGAATCTTTTATTTTTTTTCTGTGGTTATATGTTCCACAAAAAAACAGCTTCAACCCAGCTCCGTTTTAAACTATCCTACAGTTAATTTTCCCAAAATGAGATTTCCACCCGTGGAACGGTGTCACAAAATAAAAAAATAAATCTTAATTTATTTATTTCTGTAACGTTCGGACTCTGGTTTGTATGATTTTGTCTGTTTGGTCAGGTTGGACTTTGTCTACGATCTGTTTGAACATGTCCTGAGCCGTAACAAGCAGGACACGCTAAAGTGCAGCTCCAAGCACCGACGGCCCACCGTCAGCTCCCAGTTTAAGGTAAGTACACAAAAATACACACATACACACAAAAACACACAGTCACCATCAAGATGAACAGCAAGACACACGGCAGCTTCGTTTGCAAATTTTCTGCATATAAAGCCCATATTATCATTATGGCCATTTCTTCCATCATATCTATTATATCATTAATAGTGATATTAAAAAATTGTTATACAGTACAACTAGTAGCAATACCTGTATTTGATTGTATTTGTTGTACTTGCAGTATTAATTGTAGTAACTGTTGTATTTGAAGTATGAGTTGAAATAATTATTGAAGCCGATCACAATATTGGAACAGTTGTTCTAACCAGCTGCAGAAGCTGGAGCAGTAACATGGTAAAAGTAACAACAGTAGTAGTAGAAAAACTAGTAATAGTACCAGTGGTAGTAACAGGAGTATTTGTACTCGTTTGTCTCGTTGCAGGATTCGTTGCATTCTCTGATGGCAACACTCAGCACTGCAAACCCCTATTTTATCAGATGCATCAAACCAAACACACACAAGGTGAGTGCACACGCACACACACACACACACACACACACATTTCGTCTCAGAGCAGTGTGTGTTAGCGGGTCAGGGTCGTATCAGAGTGTGTGTGACCCTACTTCTCATCTAATAATCAAACACTCTTCCCCCACCAGACTGGAATGAGAATCGTCTGGCCCTTTGGTGCCCTTTGACCCCCAGTTGCCTAGCAACAGGCTATGGTAGTGGAGAATGTACACAAATGAAACACACAGGGAGAAGCAGGAGAACAGAACTACCTGGTTCAAAATATTAATTTTTATGCTTGTGTGATATGAAGAGCCAAAAATAACTCAAAGCTCACCTCAGCTTCACGCCTTCTGCCTCTTTTACTGCAGTTTTTACAAACATTACTAGTGTTAAAAAACTTTTAGCACCATCAGAAAATTCTAGTAACTTAGACGTAAAGATTCTGTGATGTTATTTCCAGTTTTATAAAGCCTGTCAGTTATTTAGGTTATTTTAATGTTGCCCTTTGATTTCCATCTGAGACAGATTGTCTCAACGTGTAATTCCTCTAATGTCCACTAGGTGTGCTAAAAATAAAATCCCAGACTGTGTTGAAGTGAATGGAAAAAATATGCTACAAATAAAAAGTCATATTTATTATTTACATATATATTTTCACAGATATGACTTTGATTTGAGAATTATTGTTCCATTATTAAGAGGATATTTCCTGATTCTAATGTGATCTGCATTATTCTGCTCGATTTAAGTTCCTGAAAGTCGTTGATTGGTGTTGGAGACGGCTGGAATACTCTCACGCTGTCAGATTTGACTTTTTGTTGCTGATAAGACAGCAGTGACATCATGTCTTTTCCTGCAGCCTGCGGCGAGTATTGACAAACTCACCAGCAGGACATTCTTAGATCTCATCGATGGCTGTCTGGATGTCTTTTCGCCTCATTAGCAGCATCGTTCCAAGTCGATGCCAACTGGCCGCATCCGTGATGTTGATTGCTGATGTCAGCAATCATCGATGGTTCCCGTCATTCAGCAGAAAGAGTCTGACCTTACAGTCTGATGAAAAGTCACGTTGAGATCTTCGTTAGCTGAGTGTGAAGGAGAAGTTTTGTTTTTGCTGCTGGTCGCTAGCAGATCTGATTTGATGTGCCATTGCTGCCTTAGTGTCTTTGAGCAACTACAGTGCCATCTGTAAAAATCTCCAGCTTTACTGACTTGCACACTTTTGATTACTTTTTGCAAGATTTGAGCGTTTTTAAACTCCAAAGGGTCATTAAAAGCCCAAACTGCATTGTCATCCAGGTAATTTATTCCTAGAAACCAAAAGACAACTAAAAGATTGTTTCAGAGATAGAGATATCTAGAAAGATATACATATTCAGTTACACACACACACACACACACACACACACACTCACACACACTCACACATGCTCTGCGTCCTCTGGGAGGCCAGCTGGACAGCCGGCGTGTTTTTATGAGGCGAAACGTGACCGTCTGGACTCTCCTTCTGATCCAATGTTAAACAGGAAGTAGGGAGGATGATGACTTTTGAATGGAGCTTAATGTAGTGGAGAGAATGGGTGTGTGTGTGTGTGNGGGGGGGAGTCCCACAACGCTTACCTCAGGGGAAAACACAGGTCAGGGGTCCGGCACGCGGCGCCTAAAAGCCCCTCAGGGTCATCTGCCTGTTTGACTTAGAGCAGGTGTCAGAGGTGAAACACGGAGAATGAAGATGATGATGGTGTGTGTGTGTGTGTGTGTGTGTGTGTGTGTTTTCATTCCCTTTTGTATTTAGATCTGATAGTCTGTCCACACTATTATGTATTCTGTCAATATATTGATATTTCCACAGTGACTCCTCACCATCTGCAGGAGTTCCTGCAGGCTTTCCCAACACGCCATTTCATCGCCGCAACAAAAACAGCTTCTAGTTACTTTATTAGTTAGTTAGTTAGATAGACATAGTAATAAAGTTTTTTTTTTTTTAAATTCTATTAACTAAAGAATGGAAACACAAAGCATTAGCGTTCAGATTTAATTGGATTGCTGCTAATTAGAATGTAAATAATGCACCAAAACAATAAAGTAAAAAGTTTAAAGTTCGGTCTGAAGTTGGCGCCAGAATCAAAATGGTTCATCCTCTGAGGAGCAGGATTCAGTTTGAGGAAACATCAAATCAGTCCATCCTGTGCATACTTAGACATCATGGGTTCTAGTGCAGAGAAGAGGCCAGCAGTTGTTGAAATTCATAAAGGTTCATCCTCTGGGAACGTGATTATCCATCACAAAGTTCCTGGAAATACAACTATTACTTTTCATGATATTCTGCTGCAGGATATTTCATGATATTTTGCTGTATTACACTACAGGAAATGCCATCACAGTCATTAGGGTTCATCCTCTGGGGAGCAGGAACATCTGTTTGTGTACGTAGTAGTGAATACTTCATAAGGAATACGACAGGAGCAACATTATAATGTCCAGATGGCGACTTTTCTTTAATTTTGAGTCATTTGAGCATTTATGTAAGAATATCTGCAGCTGGTCACCTCTGGCTTGACCAATCAGAATGCAGCTACAGTATTACATCACACGCATATTGTATTAGCATTCATTATTTTTCCTTAAACCACTGGTGTTCAAAAACAGGGAATTTATGTTGAGAACATACACACACACACACACATATTATAAAAAAACCTGTCAGACCTATCAGCTACACTCATCAAATCACCCATCACCACGGCAACCTCATTGTACTGTAGGGAGTGTTATTGTGTACTTTGTGTGTGTTTGTGTGTGTGGGTGTGTGTGTGGGTGTGTGTTTGACAGTAATAACACATTACGCCAACTGATTTTTGTTCGTGTTGTTATGACCACGTCTGAATTTGTGTCGACGCTCTCTAAGCGTGTTTTTCGTGTCGTAGAATCTCTCTACATTACATCATGTACTCAGCAGTAATCTGATTACTGTGAGCGGACACTTTAAAGGACCACGCCGGTGGTTTTTCATTTTTGAGCCCAATAAAAATAACCCGCATGCATGCATGTTACATTACTCATAACCATTTCCTAAAACATATTCCCGGAGCAGTAAATTTTAGAATTGTTTTTCCTACCTTCCAGACTGGCAGTTCATTCCAGCACGCTGTAAAAAAATCAACTTTTAGAGACTGGAACTAGGACTTTCTTCTGAAACTTTAGCAGAAAGGGGTTCTGGCTGCTGTCATATTACTAATATAATTTGAAGGTTCATGCAGTTAAACAGACAAAAAAGGAAAAAAAAAAAATCAATGGTTGTAATTTGTATGAGAATTTATATGATATGTTTAGAATGTATGAATAATGTTTGTGTATTTGGTTCCATCTTTAACTTTTGGCGTTTTCTGTTCAGTCTGAGGCAACATCCCAGCATTTTCTGTCCCAGTTTACCACCAAACTAAAGTCCCTGCACATTTGAATGTAAACAGCCTGATCCCTCTCCAAACACACACACACACACACACACACACACACACACACACACACACCTCTGTCAAGCCCTACAAGTGGCCTGCACAAATTAGCCTCAGCAGGAGACGCATCACCATGGCAACCACGTCCCTCCCTCCCCACTCAGAAAGGGGAGTGGAGTTAAGGGTTTGAAAGCCTTTGTTTGAGTCTGTGTGTGTGTGTGCATGTGTGTGTGTGTTGGTCAGTAGGGACAGACAGAGACGGAGAGAAGCCACAGGAAGTTTGTTTTCTGACATTTGTCCGTTTGTCTCCGGTGTGGAAAAAATCACGGGAGGACACGGTGCGAGGATGCACGGTGAGATGCTGCGTTTTACTGCTGGCGGTGCGTTCAGGTGCAGCTTGTTGCACGGAGAGCAGAGCGTTTGTGCTGTGGAATGAAGTGAGGCTGAGCTGCAGCGGTTTGGGTTTTCTCATCATTTCAGCACAATTCTTAATGCTAATGTTGTTTCTCATGTGAAGAAGCTTTTTCCATTCATGTTGTGTCAAAGACGTCAGAGTCAAACTGACAGCGATGATATAAAATAACATCAATTCATATTAGAAGTTGTATTAGATGATATTAGCCATTAGCAGATGGCTAAAGAGAGACAGTTTAAAATGTGGTTTTAATATCTGAATGTGCTCTGAATTTTGGTTTCAGGCTACAACAAACAAGAACATGGAATAAAATAGAAAATAAATCAAAATAAGAAAAGTTGATCGCTGCTTTTCATATTAAAATAACTAAAAATTTAATACGCTGTGGGAAAACCTGACACATCTTCCTTATCTGTGTATTCTGTTGCTGCAAATAATTTCTTATGCCTCAGAAGAAAAGTAATTTTTACACTAACAAGTCAGTTTTCACTCCTTAATCTTTCTGTTTTAAGGCAACGAGCAAAATAATTTACACAGGAAAAAATGCAGCCACATGTTTCTGAATTTATTTAACAGCAATAATTTGTCGTTATTACTGTGTCATGTCATAATGCTATACACTTTACAATAAGATTTTCCTGTTTAAAGGACCATACCATCCATTTTGCATGTTTGAGCCTAATATATTCAGTTTTCATACATGTTACGTTACTGACAATCATTTCCCAAAGGATAAAACCGTATTTCAGCTTTCCTGATATTTTGCTAAATCTCTTAATCTTTCAAAATCAAATATTCAAGTGATACACCCACCTTAAAAATCCATGTTTCTCCTGCTAATAGTTACACAGCCTTATGAAGTCACGGTCCTTTAAATTTTTCCATAAACGCAGGTCTTCTTTTGGGACTATATTCCCCGGTGGAGGCATACATTCACTCCACGCTTTTTATTGAGCTTAAACACTAAAATTACATAACTTCTAAAAAAACCTGAATACACGTCTTGTTGGTGATGATGGATTACCTATCCCAAGAACGTTTACAGTATCAACAAGTTGATTTTAATAGCAGAATGAACTGAAACCAATGGAGGTCTGGAAGGTAGGAAAAACATTTTTAATTCACCGTTCCAGTAGTATGCTTTGGGAAATGATTGTCAGTAACGTTACATGTATGAAAATTGAATATATTAGGCTCAAACATGCAAAATGGACGGTATGGTCCTTTAAAGCTTGTCTTTGTTTCACTAATTAAACCCAAAGGTTTTTATTTCCAAAATAATACATATTAATTTAGTAGAAGTAATAAAAACCAGGTAATAATTAACTTGAAATTGAGCCGCGAGGCTATTAGCTTCACATTAGCTTATTATGATTGCATGATAATATTATAATTAGAATGTAATAAAAAAAAGATGAATGGGTTGAATATTTACTGATCAGTAACACTGAAGTGAAAGTAGTTTTTCTGATGTTTGTGTTTTTAGATGATTTTATGAAAAATGATTTGGGTTTGATGTTTAAAGAGTCATTTTTCATCATTCTAGAGGAGATTTGTTTTTTTGCTCTGAGAACATAAGACTTGTTAAAACTCAAAACGTTACTAGATTTCACTGCTTTTTATCCCACTATAATTCATTATTTCAAAAATGTACAGCAGAGGACAAAACTTGAGTGAAAATCAGATTATAAAATACCGTTTATTTTAACACAGACATACAGCAGCTTATTTATCTGTCCATGAATTTATTTACCATCTGTTTATTTTTTTAACTTAATCAGCAGTTTAGATGAGTAGGACATCAAATCGTTCTCAACTACCTTTTTAAAAATCTGTGGATTTCCTGTTTATTGCAGAGAATCGGTCAGACTGTTAGCTGGTCTTTGTCAGTTTAGCTGTAATGAAAAGCTGGAATGATGAGCAGCTCTGTGGAACGTTCAGGCAGAAAATGTACTGATGGAATAAATCAGCAGAAAACTCCTCTAACCTCACATGATTTCACCGCTGCTGCTGCCATCTTGGCTCAGATTTATCCGCTGATGGATATTAAATATAGCAGCTAATATTCTACGCACCAGATGGAAACGTAATCATCTGTGCGATCTGTTCCATTCATCTTCTCCGTTAATGGTTCCATACGTCTTCATACCTCTCTGTGTTTCTGATGTTTCAGAGAAATTTAAACTCCAGACTCTGTCAGGATAAAATCCAGCGGGGTCAGGGGTTTAGTTTGGATTTAGGGTCCATCTATGACCAGGGAATCCCTAAACCTGAGCCGTCATTTAATCCCTGCTAGTCCTCATTCAGACCTGGATGCTCAGAGGCAATTATTTCTTTACTTCAAGCCTTCATACAAAGAAACAGAGAAATCTCTCGCTCTTAACCTACTGCTTAGAGCCTGAAGAAAGATCCTTACAGAGATTAAAGTCTTCCATCATGCTTGTATCCATAAAACTCCCTCCCCCCTCCAAAACAATGTAATGAAATATTTTGAGAAATGAACACTGACTGCAGAAGCTTTAGGCTGTGACAGCATGTCATTCTGTGGTAATAATGTACAGTTATTTCTCAGTGTCAATCCAGGACGCTAACGATGTACAGCAGGAACTGAC
>VXCM01002569.1:126272-157355 GCA_014773175.1 Lucifuga dentata
AAAAAAAAAAAAAAAAAAAAAAAAAAAAAAAAAAAAAAAAAAAAAAAAAAAAAAAAAATCTTGTAATTTAGTCGCACTTATCTCAGGATCGCGTGTTCATAAAATATCATGCTTGGGCTCATTTTGTTCAGGAGAAGCTAAGCTTTCCATAGATATTCGTATATCTCCATTTTATTGAGAAATGACGATTATAAAACATCGTGAACACTACATAGGGACGAGCACACGGTCTCCGGTCTGCCAGTGGAATATTAGGGGGAATGCATGCCTGTTGCCATGGCTACGTAAAAGCTGATAGGACCACCAATCCATCAATCAAATCCTCACTAGTCTACTATCCAATCACAGAGAGGGATTTTAAAATTTAGATCGCCCTCAGAAGTTACATCATCGAGAAGCGACATGCGCCGCCATGTTGAGTGACGTCATACTCGGTAAATCAGGGTAGATAATTTTGTCCAGGTTTCCCAGCCGGAACTCCGACTTCAAGTGCCGTTCCAATGCATTTTTCCAAGTAAGAAATCGGAAAAAGCTGAGTTCTGAGGTTTGTGAACGCAGCATTAGCTAGCTCATGTTAGATTTACATAACAAAACCAGTTTATTTGCATGTAACAAATATCTTTATATTAAATTGCCAAATCTCTCATTGCTTATATGATTTATGAATGTCACAGGCAAAGAATCTGAAGGTTTAGACAGTGTGGAACCCACAGTGGAGCAGATTTTCTCAATGCTGCATCATGGGTCCATTGGGGGGGGGGNACTTCTGTGCAGCCATTTAACTGCCAAAATAACACAAGGAAACATGTCATCTTCTGCTCCATGTGCGAGTCCATATGGAGTCCACCATTTTCTACAAGGGCAGAGTGTAATAACGTGATCCTGATTCTATAGTTGAAACAAAGGTGTGTGAAAAATGGAGGCTCACCTGTCCATTGCTGTTTCAAACCGTTACCGTCTCGTGTGACAAACATGCAATTCTTGGCGTCGTCACATAATCATTAGAAGGTGGAGGATTCTTATCTTGACTTTATTTGCTTCCTCCTCACTAAATCTGCATTTCAGAGTTTTTTAGAGTTATGTATGATGCAGGAAATATGTAAAAAAAATAATAACTTGCAGACTTAAAATGATGAACATTTGATTAATGCAGCATTTCTGAGCAGGATCTGCCTCGTATTTCTTCCCCTCGTATTGTTAAAGGATGGACAGCTCATTCTGTGTTTAGCTTTTTCACCCAATAGAGTCCAAACTCCGCCCACCCACCCCCTCCCGGGAGNCCCACCCCCTCCCGGGAGGACACCACCACGCCCCCTTTTGTCAGACTGAATGCTCTGAGCTCTCAGGCTTTTAGCAGGGAAGTTGGGCTGAGAAGGACACTGGTTCTCCCCCCAGGCTATTGTCTTCCTGTCTGTCTGCCTCTGGACTCTGATTTACATGAGTATTGTGGTTTTCATCTGATTTATTGCTGGATAGCATAGCATAGAACTGATCTACTCTTTGAACCAGAGTGGCTCCATAATACAAGAATATCATTTTTTTTTTCCAAACCATGTGACCCATAATGCCTAAATTAGAGTTCCGTAAGCATTTTTACCTCTTATATTTTCCGTCCCATTTTTCTCATTTTGTTAGATAGAAGTAAACTCCAACAGGAACGTTTAGGACTTGGATTCAAAGAACAAANTTTCTCATTTTGTTAGATAGAAGTAAACTCCAACAGGAACGTTTAGGACTTGGATTCAAAGAACAAATGAATTATTTTTTGTGTAAAAAGTAGCACCACCTGGACATTTATTATTAAATATTATTATTATTCTGTGTCTTCTGTATGTTTCTGTGATCTAGCCTCCCTTATAAATGATGATATGAATGGGGATAATGGCGCACAGNTTCTGTATGTTTCTGTGATCTAGCCTCCCTTATAAATGATGATATGAATGGGGATAATGGCGCACAGTTTCACTTTCAGCCCTCTCTCTGCAGAGCGCCGACAGAGAGAAAAAAAGAGCTCAAGAAAGAAATTAAAACCCTCCCCACGTTCATACCTGACCAGTCGCAGCATGAAGTGGGCGTGTCTGGAGGAGTCGTAGAGTNCCCTCCCCACGTTCATACCTGACCAGTCGCAGCATGAAGTGGGCGTGTCTGGAGGAGTCGTAGAGTATTTTAGAGTTTTAATTTAACATAACCATATTGGGTAACAGCCATACCACAAGTCTGTGAAAAGATCTGGACTAAATCGATGAAAAATCCACACAATAACACAAGTATATTAAATCGGCAGTTGAGATGAGAATATCTGACATATTGAGGCAAACCCTGGAAAACTGAAATATTTAACAACAGTCTCTGTACAAATTACAGGATATTTAAACACACACTTCAGCAGGAAAACTATCTGTGCACTTTAAATGATGATTTGTGGTGTTATTTAGCGATGTTCAGGTGTGGAGTCAGTGGAATACCAGTGGTTACAGGTAGATTCTACAGCATTGAATATGCCAGTCGTTTATGTACACTTTGTAATTTGGGGAAATTGGGTGATGAATTTCATTATTTGCTTGAATGTACTTACTTTAATTTGAAAAGAGTTAAATACCTGCCTGTATATACTAGGGTGAGACCAAATGTATATAAGATGAATAAGTTATGTAATTCTAAAGATAGCATAATTCAGCGTAATTTAGCAAAATTTTGTAAAGACATTATAATGACATTTAAACATGTAATATTTACTTATTGTCTGTATTATATGATGAGGTGAACATACGTGCTCTTCTCTGCCACATTAATTCTGTATGTGTTGGTCTTCTCACTTACCCCAAGCGGGGTCTTACGAGAATAAAATTATTATTATAATAACACATGGAGACTCGGAGAAAGAAGAAGCAGAAAAGTCTGCGTCCAAAGAGTTTTCATATCTCAGAAGCAGCCAGAATCCAGCCAAAAAAAGAGGAAACGGTAGAGAGAAAGAGGGCAGCTTCCCGACACAGCTCGGCTTTGTTAACGCCGCGGTCCTGCTCATTATGCTAATGCCAGCTATGCTAATGAGTTAGCCTCTGCGGCCGGTGGCAGTTAAAAGGCGCCATTCAATCACCCAGTCAAGATCTTAGTGCATTTTGTGAGCTGGGCTCTCTTCATCTGAAGGCTATCAATGAGCTATCAGGGGAGATGGGTCGGAATAAAGGGGGCATTAGCAGCGGGTATGAAAGCACCCTCTGATTCTGAGAACGCCCACTGAGGTTAGCGGGTGACAGAGGACCCCAACAAAATGTCTCTCAGTCAATGAACTTCTGTCAGTCATAACGATCTCAGTGTCAAGTCTTTCTTGTTTTGCTTTTCTGTCTCGTTGCTGCTTATAAGTTCAGAGTTGTGAATGAGTGGAATGCGATGTGACGGATGTCATGTGCATGCATCCCAAGTTGTGTGTACATGCATGCTGCAGATGTCACGTGACGTGGTTCGTCCGTGTCGGCTGAAGGAGATCTGTCGTTCCCAGCGTGCCGGGAAACGACAGATCAACACGTTTTAGATGTTGACGTCTTTTTCTGCCTCCAGATGCCTGACCATTTCGAGCAGACGGTGGTCCTGAACCAGCTCAGATATTCAGGCATGTTGGAGACGGTGAAGATCCGACGCACCGGCTTCCCCATCCGGAGACCCTTCCAGGACTTCTGCTCCAGGTTCGTAGAACTCTGTCTGAATATTTCAAGCGTTAAACTTTAACGTAAACTGTGCATCATTTGCTAACATCATGGAACATGTTGATGTTGTAAAAAGCTGATGAAGTAAATGTTCTGTTGATATACATATTTATCCACTTTATGCAGCACTACTGTGCACACAGAGTGAGGACATTGAGTTTTAAATACTGTCTCTTTAAGGCCCTCCTCCCAGCAAGGCCCATTCTCTTCTGATTGGCCAGCTGTGTCGGACTGATCTGGCAACAACCACAGAGTATGGAACAAGGATGCTAGCCAAACACTCAATCGCTAGCAGATGCTAGCCAAACACTCAATTGATAGCAGATTGTAACCAAACACTTGATCCCTAGCAGATGCTAGCCAAACACTCGATCGATAGCAGTTGCTACTCAAAGACTCGATCACTAGCAGATGCTAGCCTAACACTCGATCGATAGCTGATGGTAGCCAAACACTCAATTGCTAGCAGATACTAGCCAAACACTCGATCGCTAGCAGATGGTAGCCAAACATTTGATCCCAAGCAGATGCTAGCCAAACACTCGATAGCTAGCGGTGGGTGGATAAAGTACCTGAAAGCTGCACTTGAGTAAAAATAGAGATGAATATCTGGAGACATCTCCTCCTCAGGTACAAGGTGCTAATGCGAGGCGTGTCGACGTCAGACGACCACAGGAGGCGCTGCGTCCAGCTGCTGCACGTCTATGACAGCAGCGGCTCTGAGTGGCAGCTCGGCAAGACCAAGGTGAGGACAGACGCTCGTTAATTAACACGTTTCGTTAATTGTTTGGTTTGAAGGGGATTGACTGTCAGAACGTCTGAGGTCGTATCAGTTTGAGTTTTTAAAGCAGAAATCGTAACGAGCGACACGTTCTGAAGTCAGATCCGTAGATGTGATACCTTTAGCAGCTTTAGATTAATTCTTACTACTCTTGAAAACTAATCTTCCCTGGAATATGCCTTTCTTCTCCATCGATGCAGCCAAATGCAACATTATTTGACTCCCTATCATGAAACTGAGGGCCGCTGCGTATCCCATCATGCCTCTAGCTCAGAGAGGCTAATCTATATTCTCACAGCTAACATGGGAAATGATTGCATTTGGACATCAATCTAGTTTGGCTCTACTCTGCTCCCCTTAAGGCTTCATTTGGCTTTGTGCATTTTACAATCCAACATGATGCCCAGGTATCTCCGTGTCTGCAGGCTGTGTGTGTGTGTGTGTGTGTGACCATGAATAATTGAGGTCCAGAGTACCTGAAGCATGGAATCTAAAAATTATTGGATCCAGTCTGCATCCCCTATAGAGCTCAACCTATCGCTCTGTGCTTCAACAGGGGGAAGGCGTGTTTGTGTTTGTGTGTGCGTGCATGGTGCGTGTGTGTGTGTGTGAGAGAGATTTCTTTTGGGAAATGACAGATGGGGAACACACATCCCTAATCATAACATGACCGTGTGATGCAGCTCGGGGTGACAGCAGTGGAGGAGTGAATGTGTGTGTGTGTGTGTGTGTGTGTGTGTGTGTGTGTGTGTGTGCATAAATCCCAGAACACCACTAATAAAATAATCCATAGTCAGTCAGAGCCTCAGCACTGTGGGTAATCAATATTCTGTGTCCAGCAACACGTATGACTCAGGAGACATGCAGACTATACTCTGATTTTTAACATATCTAGAAGGAGTTTAAAGGAGCATACCAGTGATTTTTGCATGTTTGACCCCAATAAATACAACCTACATACATGTTATTGACAGCCATTTTCCACAACATACTACTGGAGCGGTAAATATTGTTTTTCCTACCTTCCAGTCTGCCGTTAGTTTCACTTTATAACACTTTAAAACATGACCGGGGCTTGAACCCCGGTCATGTTTTAAAGCACAAAACCGCGCCTGCTGCTACTTTAAATCAATTCTATGTCTCTCTGAGGGATTCAGAGCTTTTGTGCCGCTGCTTCTCGTGTCAGATTTACACGGCGGCCTCACACTCCTTTCACCAGGCACATGTCCTCGCCATTGTCTATTACAGCCTCAAACTTCATTTCCTGGAAGTTACGCGGCGATGTTCTGTCTGCAGGGTCGACCCGTCATGTCGTCCCCAAAGACCTCGACAGCAAGAATCCAAAGTGCGCCGAGGCTTAGCGTAGCTTTTCTTGCTTATTAACATAGAAATGATTAAAACGGATTAGTCTTCTAATTCATTGGCATGCAAATGTGTGCGTTCGTGCACAAGGCTGCACTTTTTTGTGCACATGTGATTCATGTCTGAAGTTGTTTGATACAAATTAAAGGACCATACCACGCATTTTGCATGTTTGATCCTAATATATTCAGTTTTCATACATGTAACGTTACTGACAATCATTTCCCAAAGCATACTACTGGAACGGTGAATTAAAAATGTTTTTCCTACCTTCCAGACCTCCATTGGTTTCAGTTCATTCTGCTATTAAAATCAACTTGTTGATACTGTAAACGTTCTTGGGATAGGTAATCCATCATCACCAACAAGACGTGTATTCAGGTTTTTTTAGAAGTTATGTAATTTTAGTGTTTAAGCTCAATAAAAAGCGTGGAGTGAATGTATGCCTCCACCGGGGAATATAGTCCCAAAAGAAGACCTGCGTTTATGGAAAAATTTAAAGGACCGTGACTTCATAAGGCTGTGTAACTATTAGCAGGAGAAACATGGATTTTTAAGGTGGGTGTATCACTTGAATATTTGATTTTGAAAGATTAAGAGATTTAGCAAAATATCAGGAAAACTGAAATACGGTTTTATCCTTTGGGAAATGATTGTCAGTAATGTAACATGTATGAAAACTGAATATATCAGGCTCAAACATGCAAAATGACTGGTATGGTCCTTTAAGGTTTGTGTGTATTTGAGTGTGTGTGTATGTGTAAGCTCACTATAAAAATCTTTATTGAATCCTTAAAGTTGTATATATAAATAAATAAAATAAATCATTGCGATGATTCCAAACCATTTCCAGTATAAATCAGCAGATCAGCACTAGAATTCACAAAATGACCTGATTTTTAAGAAAAAAATCATAACAACGTTGATTTGAGTGATGAAGGGGTTTTTTTGATGATGATTCCAAAACTTTTTTTTTTTTTTGGCTCTTTTTTTGTCTGTTATTCTAAAATTACATTTTTTAATTACATGTGGAATTCTTTAATCAGGTTAATTTGTATGTAAACGAGTAGAAATCATCTCGCTGCTCGTTAGCCTGCTCGTTAGCCTGCTCGTTAGCCTGCTCGTCACGTCTAAATCACCGCGATGACTTTAAATCACGTTCAGCAGGAGGAAGCCATCCTCCGTGATGCCTCTCCATCATCTCATATCTCATTTTCCTCGTCCCTAATCGGCTTAACCAGCACTCCGGCCGCCCCTCCATCAATGGAGGACGCTCAGGTCCTAAAGCCTGTCAGATCTCACGGAGCAGAAAGATCTGACGGCTCCGTGTTGATTTATTCCAGATGGATTTTTTTGCTGGAGTTTTTTTTTTTTTTTTTTTTTTTTTTTTTTTTTTGAGTCTGTTCACTTCTAAATCTTTAATTCATAATGTTTGTGTGATGCAGCGTGTTTAATAGATGTCATATATTAAGTGGTGAAAATGGGATTACAATGCATGTAAACCTCAAAACTGAGTCAATTTTAGTGATATTTAGTTTTTTTTTAACTAAATGATTGATTTTAATTCAAAAGATTCCAGGGATTTATCCATGTATATGTTTAGTAATTCCAGTTTCTTGATTTTATATATTATTGTTTTATATTATTGCATGTGAAGCATCTTGTGATCTGTTGTCTGTGAAAGATGCTATGCAAACAAAATTATTATTTTATATTATATATTATTAAAATAATTGATATAATTTAAAAAAAACAAGTGAAATTAACAGTTTCACTGCAAACATTTTTATCTTTTTATCATCCGTCCTTTTCATTTTTTTCCTTTTTGTCTGCTGTCATGATGCTACTTAAACTTTCATTTAAAGTCAGTCAAATGTAAAAAAAACAAGTTAAAACCTTAAAATGACATGTCGTCTTTTTTCCTTCCATTTTTTTGTCATCTCCTCTCCTCTCCTCTCTCCTCCTCCTCTCCTCAGGTCTTCCTCAGAGAGTCGTTGGAGAACCGTCTGGAGAAGCAGAGGGAGGTGGAGGTGTTGAAAGCAGCCATGATCATCCAGGCTCACGTCATGGGATTCATGGCCAGGTACGCCTCCTTCAGTCTTTACATGTTTAATCACTATGACTGCATTGTGAACACGTGTGTGCATAAACAGGCTGACGGTGTTTCTCTTTACACACAGGAAACAGTACAGGAAGCTGCTGCAATGCATTGTGGTCATTCAGAAGAACTACCGTGCTTTTTACTGGAGGAGGAGGTTCCTGCTCCTCCGCTGGGCAGCGCTCACCTTCCAGAAACGGCTGCGAGGCCAGCTGGCCCGCCGGGCCTACGGCCAGCTGCTGGAGGAGAGGAGGAGGAGGGAGGAGGAGGAGCGCAGGAGGAGGCAGGAGGAGGAGGAGGAGATGGAGAGGTGGGCGAGATAATGGCTTCATTAGAAATCTCCACCCAGGTTGCATAATCTATTCTATCAGAATAACAGAAAATATTAAGAAATCTGCATCAAAATACACAAAGTGGAACAAGATCGTTCTGATTGGCTGATGGAGTCTGTGATTTTTTTTTTTTTTTTTTTTTTTTTGAAGAATATATACATTCTGTCTGGGAGTATGGGGGCTTTTAGAATGTAATATGCAAAATCTACAGTCACCAGGTTATAACCATTTAAAGGACCATACCGCCCATTTTTGCATGTTTGAGCCTAATATATTCAGTTTTCATACATGTTACGTTACTGACAATCATTTCCCAAAGGATAAAACCGTATTTCAGCTTTCCTGATATTTTGCTAAATCTCTTAATCTTTCAAAATCAAATATTCAAGTGATACACCCACCTTAAAAATCCATGTTTCTCCTGCTAATAGTTACACAGCCTTATGAAGTCACGGTCCTTTAAATTTTTCCATAAACGCAGGTCTTCTTTTGGGACTATATTCCCCGGTGGAGGCATACATTCACTCCACGCTTTTTATTGAGCTTAAACACTAAAATTACATAACTTCTAAAAAAACCTGAATACACGTCTTGTTGGTGATGATGGATTACCTATCCCAAGAACGTTTACAGTATCAACAAGTTGATTTTAATAGCAGAATGAACTGAAACCAATGGAGGTCTGGAAGGTAGGAAAAACATTTTTAATTCACCATTCCAGTAGTATGCTTTGGGAAATGATTGTTCAGTAACGTTACATGTATGAAAATTGAATATATTAGGCTCAAACATGAAAATTGGTGGTATGGTCCTTTAAATTCATCATGTTGCTCTATCATACAGCTGCAGTCAGATTTTGCAGGAATGCTTGGAAACATGCGTGTCTGATCTGAACACGGCTGCAGTTTTTCTTGTGCATCTGCTTCCATACTTATTTTATATTTTGTTCATAAAAGTATTTTATTTTTCTGATCTTTCCAACCTGTAAGCTGGATATGTTTTATGTTTCATGATGAGACAGGAAATGCTTTTTCCTCTTATGGTAACTGATGTGTGTGTGTGTGTGTGTTTGGTCAGCTGATGTTTATCTGTTTGTGTGCAGGGAGAGGCTGAAGCTGGAGGCTGAGCGACTCGCCAGAGAGGTAAAATAAAACTCTTCATATTTACATCTCTAACAGCTGCTTTATGTTTTGTGATGAACTAATTATTAAACGTGTTGATGTTTCAGACGTTTATCGTTGTTTGATTCAGACAAATTTACCATGAAATCCATTTTCAGCTCATTCTGACAGATAAACTCGAAATTAAAACTCATATTTGGATCCAAACTGGTCAAAAATAGATTGTAAATCCTGTTAAATTTGTAATTCTTTCTGCCGTGACCTGATACCAGCGGCGATACAGGTACCGAACCCTCCATGTTGGCTCCTTCTGCTGCTTCTTTTTACATGAACAGAATATTTTGCTGAGATTCTGAAATCCTACAGGTGATTTTTCATTCATCTTCTGTTTGAAAACAGGAAAAAAGCATTCATCATTTCTTTCTCCTGTCAGGCTGAGGAGGTCAGGAGGATGGAGGAGCTGAGGCGAGCCGAGGCGCTGGCTTTGGCGGCAGCAGCTGAAATGCCTCCGGACGCCCTGGAGGAGCTGGAGTCATTGGAGGCCTTTGAGGAGGTTTCTGAAGAGGAGGAGGTGATTCGCCCTCACGAAGCCTCTCAGGTGGAGGAAATCCTGCGGTTGGAGCGGGAGATCCAGACTCTGCAGAGGCAGAAGGAGCGCCAGGAGCTGTCGCTGACCGAGGCCTCCCTGAACCGCCTGCAGCGCCTCCGAGATCAGGAGCTGCGGCGTCTGGAGGACGAAGCCTGCAAGGCGGCGCAGCAGTTCCTCGACTCGCTGAACTTTGATGAGATCGATGAGTGCGTGAGGAACATCGAGAGCTCCTTGGGAGTTGGCGAAGGAGATGAGAAAGAAAAAGAAGGCAGACGGAGGAGAGGCAACGACGAAGAGGAGGTCGATGAAGGTTTTGGCGCTGACGACGAGGCCTTCAAGGACTCGCCGAACCCCAGCGAGCACGGTCATTCGGACGGCCAGAGGACGAGCGGGATTCGGACGAGCGATGACTCGTCTGAAGAAGACCCGTACGCCAACGATGGCGTGATCCCGCCGCTGGCTCCGCCCGCTCTGCTCCATCAGCCTTTGCCTTTACTGCCCGTGCCTCCCGCCTGCCACAGCGCGTCGTCCAGCGGCGACTCCGCCTACTGCCACCCACAGGCTTCATCCGAGGCTCAGTCAGACGACCTGGTGGAGCTCATCCCACCGGACGAGGATTCAGACTACGACCAGGACGACTACGACGAAGGCGCCATCGTGTCCAGTGGCAGCGTGGCGTTGTCCAACCCTTGCAGCGGCCAATGGAGTCCAGACTATCGCGGCTCTATGGGAACCTACAACAGCTCAGGAGCGTATCGCTTCAGCTCCGAGGGTGCCCAGTCATCGGTGGGTTCTCAGGTTATTTATTTATTTATTTATAGTTTGACGGAAAAGCAGCAGCCAATCAGAGCAGAAAGATTAACAGAATCTGAATTAGAATGAAAAATTCAGCTTCATTCAGTATTAATACCATCAGTACTTAGCATACTTAGCATTAGCATACTTAGCATTAGCATACTCCCTCTGCTGCTCTGACTTCTCATGCTGCTCTCGCTCGTTGATTTATTAGTTCTGATTGAATCACTCTGCAGAGCTTTTTTTTTTTTTATTTTAAGCTGCTGTTCATGATACTCAACACTTCCTGCAGATCCTTCACAATAAAGGCCCCCTGAACTACTGCAAGGCTTTTAATGTTAAACAGTTTTTACCTGGTAAAATAAAGATCAAATAAAATAGATGAAGGAAGGGGGGCTTGTTATAAAAAAAAAAAACTGATTAAGTACAATTATAGATAAAAAGGAATTATAGGAATTGGACGTATNTATAAAAAAAAAAAACTGATTAAGTACAATTATAGATAAAAAGGAATTATAGGAATTGGACGTATCTCTCACATCTCGATTCCTCTCCAGTTGAGCTACATAAATCATAAATGACATTTGGACATGATGGGCAGATTCTCAGTCGTTAAAACGTCTGAAGTTGACTTTTTATTCTTTGACCCAGTTTGAGGACAGCGAGGACGACTTTGACAGGTTCGACACGGATGATGAGCTTTCGTACCGGCGGGACTCCGTGTACAGCTGCGTCACGCTGCCGTACTTCCACAGCTTCCTGCACATCAAAGGTAACGTCGCTGCCGCACATTTCTCACTTTAAACCACTTCCTGAAAGAAACCGCTTAAAAAAAAAAAAAAAAAAANAAAAAAAAAAAAAAAAAATCAGCATTGATGGTGAGAAATGTATTCTGGCCAAAGTATTTCCTCTCATCTTTAGATGTCGTCACGGTCAGATGATTTCTAGCGACGTACCCTGGAGATAAATCAGTATATCCTCCTCCTCTTCCTCCTCTTCCTCCTCTTCCTCCTCAGACTATGCAGTGTTTTCTGGCACCACTAAGTGGCGCTGTAGCCATTTGAAACAGCAGTAATTTAATGTCTTGCCTCGATGTTTTTTGAAGAAGTTGAAAACAGGAAGTCAAAATGGCAGCTTCAAGCTGTACGTTTATGTAGTTATTTATTTATTTTATAAACACTTTATTGAAAAAACAGTAATATAACATAAAGGCCTTCAGAACATGGCCATAACATACAATACAGGACAAAATGAAGCATTAAGGCTAAAACAGAGATATAAAATTCTATGTAAAAAAAAATATATATATTGTATTTTTAATAAATATCAACAGTTTTGACAGCTTTTTTTATTGGTAGAGGGTGATTGTGTATAGATATTGTTCCACTGCCTTCAAAAATACTATAAACAGAGGTTTTTTTTAATTTAAATAAAAAACATTTTAAAAGTTAAAATGTTTTTTTTTTTTTAATTTAAATATGCTCATATATTTGTGACATCATTCAGGGAAAAATCTGCCTGATTTTAATACTAGTACAGTGCCCGTTTAAAACACGCATGTTCGGACCGGGCCGGACTTTGTGGTACGCGCCGCAGCCTGCCATAAGTGTACGGGGAGCTGAGCCGCTGCGCCCAGAGCGTATCCTGCCGCCGCAGCCGGAGCGTATCCTGCTGCATGGACTACTTTTCACCAGCACAGCTCAGTTTGAGAGAACCGCTCATTCAAACAACTTCACATGTGACGCTGCACGTGTTTGCGTTCTGAGCAATAAATCTGATCCTGATCCTAAATCTGAATTTCAGCTTCTAGAGATGTTGATGCCACAGACAGAGATTTGTGTCTTTATAGATAAATTTACAGAAAAGAAAGAAAATCTGCTCAATGCAAACATGTCAACATGCATGACACGTCTGTTTATTTTATATAAATAATACTATTTTCTCTGCAGGAGGTCTGATGAACACGTGGAAGCGGCGCTGGTGTGTCCTGAAGGACGAGACCTTCCTGTGGTTTCGGGCGAAGCAGGAAGCTCTGAAGCAGGGCTGGCTGCTGAAGAAGGGCGGCGGCTCATCCACGCTGTCCCGCCGCAACTGGAAACGGCGCTGGTTCGTGCTGCGGCAGAGCAAAGTCATGTACTTTGAGAACGACAGCGAGGAGAAGATGAAGGGTGTGCTGGACATGCACGAGGCCAGGTAAAGAAACTTATCTCTGGTCATTTTACAGACTGTGCTACTGGTCACCATAATACCTAAGTAAAACCAAATAACATAATTTTACTAATGACAGACAAAAGTTTACATTTATTTCTGCATAATTTGTAAAATGCTCCAAAAATGGCGTCATAATAATTCAAGCTTTGCATTAAATGTCTTCATTAACCTCTTTCCCACCATCTTTGTTTTTGTACAAGTTTTGTTTGATGAGGTTTGGGCAAAGTTGAACTAGAGCACCCCCTCGTGGCCACAGCTCGTTATTGCAGTAGAGTAGTTGAGGAATAAAATAAACATAATGGTGTAATGTCAAGAAGAAGAATAACAGAAACCATAATTTTAATTTTTTATGTGAATTTAAATTTGAGTTGGATGCTTTGAGGTCTCTGTAGATTATATTCAACGAAAGAGAAATAAAAGAAGAAAAGTAGAAATGAGTTGAGATATTCAGGACAGAAGATGTTGTATGATTTAATTTTCTTTTTTTTTGTTTTTTCACGTCCTGCAGAGAAATCATTGATAACACTGGAAAGGAGAACGGCATCGATGTCGTGATGCCAGACAGAACCTACCATCTGATCGCCGAGTCTGCCGAGGATGCCAGGCAAGTCCGACGGCTGTGTGTGTGTGTGTGTGTGTGTGTGTGCGTGTGTGTGTGCGTGTGTGTGTGTGTGTGTAAAATCAGTAACAAGGACCCATAACCTAGCCAAAAACATGGCTTCAAATCAAACAAATTGCCGCTTCTTTGATTCATCAGAATAAAAAAAAAAGCAGATGAAATTAGCGGTAATACACCATCCGATGTTTGTTCTTGTTCAGGTTTTTGATGTTGTGATCTTTGTTAAGGCCTGGAAAATCTAATAATTTAATAACTTTGATATGGTTTCTTACATTATTCATCGGCACAGTTAGGCACAGCAGGAATAGCTCTCAATTTGGGTCATTTTACAATTTTCCTTTTGTGTTTCCTGTCGTACTTTGTAATCTGTCCCATAGTGTTTGTGTAATATCTTAGTTTGATTCCTCAATCCTTCCTTCCTTCCTTCCTTCCTTCCTTCCTTCCTTCCTTCCTTCCTTCCTTCCTTCCTCTTTTTGATGCTGTTTGCTCATTTATGTCCGTTTCTAAGCGAACACCTTGACAGCATCAGTAGCAGGTTTTGTTGCTGAGCAGGGTCAGTGAGCTGGTTGCCCTTGGCAACCCATTGATTTCCTCTAAGAGGACCGGTCCGCGTCCTCCATATATCTGCTTGACAGCAAGATGAAAACTGTGTGTGTGTGTGTGTGTGTGTGTGTGTGTGTGTGTGTTGGCAGCAGATTTGAAATGCCAGCCTCTCTCTCCGTGTGACAAACTTCAGCTCCATATGGTTGAAGCAGCAGGTCGCCACACTGAATGTCAATGCAAAATTACCTTTCATTATTTATTATGCATGGACATATGTTTATATATTTATATAAATGAGCATATAAGCAGTTACACCAAACATCTACACTCTTGTTGTTATACGTCTCCGTCATATGTGGAAGACATTTTTATTTCGGCTTTATCACTGAAATGGATTTTCCTGCCTTCTGCAGAAAAATAATCAGGCTCAAAATTAAATATATATATTTTTTTCATAAGTTAAATGTTAAATTTAGTTTTAAAAAAAATGAAAATTCCACATTACCATTAATGTCAATGTTTATGTCACTATAAATTCTCTTGATTTCTCTCTAAATAAAATGGCTGAAGAAACAAAAATTCCATAAAATTCAGTTTAAAGGACCATACCACCCAATTTGCATGTTTGAGCCTAATATATTCAATTTTCATACATGTAACGTTACTGACAATCATTTCCCAAAGCATAAAACTGTATTTCAGCTTTCCTGATAGTTTGCAAAATCTCTTAATCTTTCAAAATCAAATATTCAAGTGATACACCCACCTTAAAAATCCATGTTTCTCCTGCTAATAGTTACACAGCCTTATGAAGTCACGGTCCTTTAAATTTTTCCATAAACGCAGGTCTTCTTTTGGGACTATATTCCCCGGTGGAGGCATACATTCACTCCACGCTTTTTATTGAGCTTAAACACTAAAATTACATAACTTCTAAAAAAACCTGAATACACGTCTTGTTGGTGATGATGGATTACCTATCCCAAGAACGTTTACAGTATCAACAAGTTGATTTTAATAGCAGAATGAACTGAAACCAATGGAGGTCTGGAAGGTAGGAAAAACATTTTTAATTCACCGTTCCAGTAGTATGCTTTGGGAAATGATTGTCAGTAATGTAACATGTATGAAAATTAAATATATTAGGCTCAAACATGTAAAATGGGTGGAATGGTCCTTTAACGTATAAACATTATACCAGATTATCCACATTAAAAAGGTAAAAACTTAAAAAAAAAACAAAACACTGTAAGCACTTACTAGCTGGTGTAATTCAGAGTGATGATGATGATGATGCTGATGTTGTTGCTATGGTTACAGCCAGTGGTTCAGCGTGCTGAGTCAGGTCCACAGCTCCACGGAGCAGGAGATCAGAGAGATGCACGACGAGCAGGCCAACCCACAGAACGCTGTGGTGAGTACCGCCAGCAGCAGCAAAGCATTGTGGGAAACGGAGCTAATTTGTATGCACGTCTGAAAAAGTGAATAAAAATATCCTCAGTATTATTTAACTGGTATTTGGTGTTTTTATGACTAAAACATGAAGCTGAGAGGAAATAACAGATTACGCTGTAAAAAATGTCTGACATCCAAAAAAACAAAACTAATTTAAAAAATGTTATTATTGTTATTATTCCTTGTAATAATTAATCTGATGTCAGGTTAAGATTTTTAAAAAATCTATATAAATTAACAAAACTAAACTAGCATGCACTTTGAGTGACTTAGAGCAAATATACAATAAAAATATAGCCAAAGAAATTTATTTTAAAAATGAAGTTTATCTATTTTTGCAAATGAGCTCTTCATATATGTTTTATTATATTTAATGTTGTATTTTATTTTACTGAATTATATTCTGTTATATTAAATATATTCTAATTTACTTCTTAAAGTTGTTCACAAGGGTCAGACTCATCCACACCTTCTCTCTCCCTCTCTCTTTTCCTCCCCCTCTTTTCTTCGTTTTTTCCTTTTTTTCTTTTTTTCCTTTTTTCTCTCTTCTTTCTTTCCTCTTTCCTTTTCTTCTTTTTGTTCTCTTCCTTTTCTTTCTCTTTTCTTTTTTACCTTCTTTTTCTTTTTTCGCTTTTTCTCTTCTTTTTTCCCTCCCTCTAACTCCCTCTCTCTCCCTCCCTCCCTCCNTCCCTCCCTCCCTCTCTCCAGGGTACGCTGGATGTGGGGATGATTGATTCAGTTTGTGCATCAGATAATCCAGACAGGTAAACATCTAAACACCTGTTTGATCCAGATTGATGAAACGGATCTAAGTCAACATAAAATAATAAAAATAATCATCTTTAATCCTGAAACGTTTCTGCTGCTCTTTTAGCTGCTCGTCTATCCCTTTAATTTTATTTTTTTATTTTTCTATCATTTCTCACATTTTTTTCTTAGTTTTTCCACCTTGTTTATCAATATTTGCTTTTCTATTTTCCTGCTTTTCAGAAATTATTCATTTAAACTCGTGCAAAGTAGGTGGTATGGTCCTTTAAGTCTGCAGGTTTAGATGGTAGGCTGGCTGCAAACTTGCTGCAGTTAAATGTAGAAATGATCATTGCTCCTGACCATCAGATTCCAAAGAGTAAGGCATGTACTGGCTCCTTAGGCTCTTCTGTTGTCGTCCTGACAGCTCTTTGTTTCTGGATGCTCATGTCAGGCAGTCGACCCGCTCTTCTTTTTTCCACTTGAGGAACATCGCCAAACTGAGCTGTTGTGTCCAAAACTGAGTTAGAAATGGTCATTCATGCTTTTATTTCTTCTCCTGTAGATTACTCTAAATTCTCTTTTTACCTGTCTTTGCAAAACTTCTTTAAATCAGCTTCAGGCTGTTCAGAATGCTGCTGCCAGGCTTTTAGCTAAAGCCAACAGGAAGTCACATGTTACTCCCATTTTATCTGCTCTTCACTGGCTCCCAGTTAACTTTAGAGTGCATTTTAAACTTTTAGTTCTAACTTTTAGAGCCTTGCATGGTCAGGCTCCCCCTACCTTGTGGACCTCATACAGACAGCCTCCACCTCCCGCTCACTCAGGTCCTCAGGTCAGAGGTTACCGGTCGTCCCTCGTACCCGTTTAAAGACCCGTGGAGATCGCGCTTTCCAGGCTGTAGCGTCTAAACTGTGGAACGCCCTTCCTGCTGTCCGTTCTGCTGATTCGTGTTTAGAAGGCAGATGAAGACATTTTTGTTTAGACAGGCTTTTAAGGTCGTCACTTTCTTTTTATGGTTTTATTGCTTTTAGTTGATGTCTTTTATTTATTGATTTTTACAGTTTTGTGATTTTATGTATTGTATTTTATTGTTTTATATTATTGCATGTGAAGCACCTTGTGACCTGTTGTCTATGAAAGGTGCTACACAAATAAAGTTGTTTATTAGTATTATTATTATTATTTAGTACTCAGAGGTTTAGTACTGATCGGGCGTTAACGAACTGCTTCGCTCCTGAATCCTCGCAGGCCGAACTCCTTCGTGATGATCACGGCCAATCGCGTGCTGCAGTGTAACGCCGACACGCCAGAGGAGATGCACCACTGGATCACGCTGCTGCAGCGCTCCAAAGGAGACACGCGTGTGGAAGGACAGGAATTCATCATCAGAGGTGACCGACGTCTTCAGCTGGCTTCACGCCAGGAAGAATCGATCGTTTTACAGGAAGCTGAGATGTTTTAGGTGGAATCTGCTGAACTAACGTCTCAATTCTTCATTCTTTTACAAATAATATTACGTATTTTAGTTTTTCATTTTTGTTGCCTTTAAAATTAAAAGTGCAGCAGATTCAGGTTTTAAAATACGATATTACTTATAGATATGAATACTTAATTCTACTTATATGATTTAAATTCCCTAAAAGTTTGGAGGATTCCTGAAGTTTGAAAAATGGAGTAAAAAATGTGGTGAAAATACTGAGAAGACAAACACCTGATTAATGTCAATCACAAAATTTCATGTCAGACATATTTACTGTACCTGAATAACTGAAGGTTATTCTGGCAGGTTTTTGTTTGCTTCCTGTAGCTGTGACGGCACGTTTACTGTCATTTCCATCATTTGTAGGGGATGGAAAAAAATGATTATTGTCTCATTCAAGTTTTTTTTTATAACTTTTATCCTACTGGATTTTTTATTGTAACTTAAATGCATTTTATTACAGTTCCAGTTTAGCATCAGAGCTTTTATTTCATTTGCTGCTGGTTTTTAATGTATTACTGTTTTTTATGTGAATTATTGGTCTTATTGAAGTATCTACTGGTGGCTTTTGTTCCAAACGGCGAGACGACGTGAGAAATGAATAAAGTTGAAGCTGACCCTTTCCTTCCATCAGGTTGGCTCCACAAAGAGATGAAGAACAGCAGCAAGGCCTCGCTGAAGCTGAAGAAACGTTGGTTCCTGCTGACCCACAATTCCCTGGACTACTATAAGAGCTCGGAGCGGAACGCGCTGAAGCTGGGAACGCTGGTGCTGAACAGCCTCTGCTCCGTGGTTCAGCCGGACGAAAAGGTCTTCAAAGAGACGGGTAAGGACAGGAAATGCCGCTGGACCGGATCATAAGTACTACACCCCTGTATTTCTGTTTAAACTTCAATCTCTGAGTTAAAATAAAAACTCCAAACACAACAAAATGTATTTTTTAGTGTCTTAAAGTAAGGAAAACTGAAAAAAAAAAATCCATTAGTTGTTAATAGTTTTAAGTCGGAAAACACTTTTGACATATTAATATTTGAAGAAGAATACCAGTGTTATTAGTAGAGGTCAAACAGGAAATTAAAACATCTTCTTTGAGGTAGGGTCAGAGGTCAAATGGTTTTCACGTGTTTTCACTGACTTGTAGAAATATTGTTGTCATATTACTCTGAAATCCACATTTAATTCTTAAGAATAGTAGAATATTCTGAACAAATACTCAGCTACTAGTAAAACACCAATAACTGTATGTTGGTGTGTTTGGAGTGGTACTTTGGTAAAGTTTACACAGAAATACAGGCTGATGTACTTTTGGCCAGCACTGTATCCTGCTGCGCGTTCTACTTTTTACTTTTTACTCAATTCGAGAACCGCTCATCCAAACTTCATATGTGACGCTGCACGTCTTTGGGTCCTGCTGAATATGAACTTCATACATGACGGGTTCTGGAGACGTTCATACATGACGGGTTCTGGAGACATTGGTGCCTCAGACACAGATTTCTGGATTTATAAGTAGATTTCAGGTTGAACGTTTCTGTTGGACTAAGAAGGAAAATTCTTTATGCATAATTTAAATCTGTCACAAACTCCACGTCATTATGTATGTACATGTGTGCATACATGTATGTACATATGTTCTCTTGTTTTTCCTTATGCATTCTTATTCTCCTTTGCATTTCATTATCTGTATCTGTATCTGTTCAACCAACTAAATTATCCGTACCTGTACTCTGGTGGGCAGGGCTTAACCCAGAGAGTTAAGAATGGCTCGCTAACTGGCTAGTTAGCCTAGAAGCTAGTAGAAATGTGTGTTTGTATCAGCAACTTACGTGTGAATGTCCACAAACTACAGCTAATAGATGCTACTATGCTAAACTATAGCTAATAGATACTACTATGCTAAACTACAGCTAATAGATGCTACTATGCTAAAATATAGATAATAGATGCTACTATGCTAAACTATAGCTAATAGATACTACTATGCTAAACTACAGCTAATAGATGCTACTATGCTAAAATATAGATAATAGATGCTACTATGCTAAACTATAGCTAATAGATGCTACTGTGCTAGTGTGGACAGAGTGGCTGTGAGTCGTGTGGAGCAGNCTATAGCTAATAGATGCTACTGTGCTAGTGTGGACAGAGTGGCTGTGAGTCGTGTGGAGCAGCAGCTGCAGCTCTGTGATTGGCTGCCTGGACGATCACACAACCACGTGACACAGCGCTCGTGAGAGCTAGCCAATCAGATTTTTTTCCTTCACGAGTTCGGATAGTGACACATTTTACTCAGATGGTGCTCGTGAAAAGTACGTTATCCGTACGGATACTCGTTCATCGAGTACTCAGCTCATCCGTTTCTTATGCTTGTTCTTACTTTCCAACTCTTCATGTCCTGTAAACACTTAGGGCTGCATTTTTGTATAAAAAAAAAAGCGAATAAAACACAAAGTTTTGAGTTTGAAGACCTAAAATGAGTTAAGCTGGGGTTTTTTTTTATGTTGTTGACTGACAGGCTACTGGAACGTGACGGTGTACGGCCGTAAACACTCGTACTGCCTCTACACCAAACTTCTGAACGAGGCCACGCGCTGGGCCAACGCCATCCAGAACGTCATCGACACCAAAGCTCCCATCGACACGCCGACGCAGCAGCTCATCCAGGACATCAAGGTAACACGCCGCTTCCTGTTGTCATGTAACGACGGAGCATTTCGTTAGATAAACCAATAGGATTTCAGGTGAGAAGAGAAAAAGTGAGATTCTGCAAAAAAACATCTCACTCTGGTCACATGATCCAATAATTATGACCAGAGAAAAAAAATCTGATTTCGTCCTTTTCAACACCAAGTTTGTCGCAGTGAAGCAGCAGATCTGTCATGGCGTGTCGTTCCTCCGCTGTTCTTCCTGCAGGAAAACTGTCTGAACGGCGAGGTGGTGGAGCAGATCTATAAGAGGAACCCCATCCTGCGTTACAGCCACCACCCGCTGCACTCGCCCCTGCTGCCGCTGCCCTACGGAGACATCCACCTCGCCAGTAAGCCACTCCCACTACCACCAGGCTTCTGTTAACCTCCTTTACTTTTCCTTCACGACATCTCGGATGCAGTTATTACTTTGCAGATTCAGATTTTACGAGATAAAAATGTCTGTTTTTAAAATCTTGCTCCAAAATATCACGTTTCAGAAACTCTGAACTGAAAAAAGCCACATTTCAGCTTTTAAAGAATGAACTCAACCTGGATTAGACTCTTCTTACCTTCCTCTTTTCTTTATTTTACTGATCTGAAAGTTTAGAATACTGAAACCAGGAGTAATTTTAGTTTGATTACTTGAGTACTGCTAAACGTTTCTCTTTACTAAAATCAGTTTCTGAGTTTTCTGGACTTTTACTTGTAGATATCTTTTACATGTGGTGTTGATACGTTTTAAGTAAGAATTTGAGTACTTCTTCTCCAGAACTTCCCACCACACCTGTTTCAAATACACCTGTACCTGGTTACATCAATGCCTTTAAAGGAGCAGACCAGTGATTTTGCATGTTTGAGCCCAGTAAATACAATCTGCATACACATTACATTACTGCCAACCATTTTCCAAAACATGCTACTGCAGCCATAAACCTTAGAATTATTTTTCCTACCTTCAAAACAGCCATTAGATTGTATGCAGGTGGTATATATTGGAGCTAAAACATGCAAAATCACCGCTATGGTCCTTTAAATGAAGAATTTTTCATAGAAAAAGCTTCTATCAGCACTAACCCTCCCGCCGTCCTGAGCAGCTCCCAGGAGCAGAAACTACACCACGCTGCAGGACGAAGCCCTGAAGTTGTTCAGCTCTCTGCAGCACCTGGAGGGCGTGGCCGACCCCGTACCTGTCATCCAGGGAATCCTGCAGACGGGCCAGGAGCTGAAACCTCTGCGGGATGAGCTCTACTGCCAGCTGGTCAAACAGACAACCCGGCCGCCGCAGCCCGGAAGCCCNAACCTCTGCGGGATGAGCTCTACTGCCAGCTGGTCAAACAGACGACCCGGCCGCCGCAGCCCGGAAGCCCCGGAAACCTCTGCAACTGGAAGATCCTGGCCTGCATGTCCTGCACCTTCGTCCCGTCCAGGAGCATCCTGAGATACCTCAAGTTCCACCTGAAGAGGTCAGACTGCCGCTCTCAGCGGGATCAGAGCGCCTGGAAATATTTCAAGAATATTTCTAGCTTTTTGTATTTGATATCTGTAGTTTTAATTTTTACTTTGGCACCTTTGGAATTCGGTTCTCAATTTAGTTGCTTCTGTTGCAGCTTCTTATTGTGAACGACTGATAAATACAGTTTGGATAAATACAGTTTTTACTTTTTAAAAAAATAAATATAATTAATAATAATAAAATAAAATAAAAATATTTTAATTTTTTTTATGAAGTATTGCAAATAGTATTTTTTTTATCTCATCTTAGAAACCATTTCAAATTTAGGAGGATGAAATTGATCCAGATTTTTTTATTTGAAAAAAAACGTCCTCAGCTCAGCCTTCCTCACTCTAAAACTGTCTCCCGTCCGTCTCCGTCCAGGAGTCGTGAGCTCTTCCCTGGCTCTGAGATGGAACGCTACGCCGCCTTCGCCCTCGACTCTCTGAGGAAGACGCGCTCCAGGGAAAACGTCCCGTCGCAGGAAGAGATCCGAGCCATCGTGATGCGGCAGGACATGACCACGACCGTCCACTGTCACGGAGGAGGCTCCTGCAAGATCACCATCAACTCCCACACCACCGCCGGAGAGGTGAGAGGCTGCAGAAGCGCGGCTTTCAGGATCTGAAGCTAAAACTGCTCAAACGGCAGCTGAAATTCAATCATTGAAACAGAAGCGAACCAAAACTCCTTAACGACAGCTCCTATTATTTATTATATTTGTACGTATCTGGCTTAGTACAGCAGACACATATAATATGTAAAATATGACCGATGCAATACTTAACATGCAAATCAGCTCAAAATGTAGATTATATATTGTGCAAGGAAAAAAGAAAAGCCACGAAACCAAAGGACCTATTTTACTCGTTACTACCTAAAAACATAGCATTATCTGTGGTTTACTCTAATTACCTTCTTAGGTGCAACGTTTTTCAAGTGTGTGTGTGTGTGTGTGTGTCTCAGGTGGTGGAGAAGCTGATCCGTGGTCTGGCGATGGAAGACAGCAAGAACATGTTTGCTCTGTTTGAACATAACGACACAGCAGCCAAAGCTATCGAGGGCCGCGCCGTGGTGGCCGACGTGCTCGCCAAGTTTGAAAGGTACGTTTTAACCTGCTTCACGCGTGACACGGACACGGACGCGGCTGTGCAGAAAATGTCACGTAATTGCAGAATAAACAGTCGGACGTGGAAGATGCTTTTGAGGGTCGCTCACAACTCAGTTTTAGAACCAACATGGATGCCATTTGTGATGTAAATGCGCCTTCATTGATGACTGGCCGAGCAAAGAGGGCAGAAAAAACTGGCGAGAAACTTTTTGATCTTGTAGCCAATGGCTGAAGTATGCAGCAAAAACCTATTTTATTTAAAATAGGTTCTCCCACTTTAATGCTGCGTTCACAGACCTCGGAAGTCGAATTTTTCCCAGTTGGAAGTTCCAACTTCCAACCTCAAACTGTTCCAGCCAAATGTAATCAAAAAAGCATGAACACCAATAAATACTGTAAAATTAATTAAACTTGGTAATAAATGCTAAAGTAAAGTTAGACTACAGGACTGTCTGGTTGTGTTGTTTTATAATGATATTAATCACAGTGAGTATTAAACTTTATGCAGAGAAGTAATATTATGAAATTATTTACACTTACGTATCAATGGCAAACAGTTATTATACCAAATAGATAGTTACCATGGCGATATATTCTGACCTTTTTCTTTCAATTTCATGTAAGAAAAATACTTTATTTGCCTTTTAGCTGATCATTTCTGTTCACAAAGCTCACTTCCACGGCGCCGCCATGTTGAGTGACGTCATACTTGGTATGTCAGGGTAGATCATTTTGTTCGGGTTTTTCAGCCGGAGCTCCGACTTTAAGCGATGTTCCAACGCATTTTTTCAAGTAAGAAGTTGGAAAAATCTGAGTTCTGAGGTCTGTGAACGCAGCATAAGCATAAACCAGGACTTAACTGTGTGTGTGTGTGTTTCTGTTTAAAACAGAGAAATGTTGTGTTCCACACATCGTTTTTTTTTCATAACTATCTTTATTAATGTTTTATGACAAAAACATCCACTTTAAAAGAGGACAAACAAAAATAAAAAATAAATTTAAAAAGGGTGGGATTGATACAGATGAGGATTGTAACAATGCATACAAGCGTTGGACGAGACAGAGTTAAATATGAGGATAATCAGCAGAATCTGATCTGATCGCATCGTTAAACTGAAATCTCCAGGCTTTCAGCGAGCCAAGACGAAAACAACACCGGCTGGAAGTTTTACTTCAAGCTGTACTGCTTCTTAGACACAGAAAACGTCCCTAAGGACAGCGTGGAGTTCGCCTTCATGTTCGAACAGGTAAGACGGAGATAAAACGTGAACACAAAGACCCATTTTTCCTGCTGTGAAGAAAAATGATGTATTACTACAGTTCTGGTCAAAAGTACTGCACCCCTGTATTTCTGTGTAAACTTTTCTTTCTGAGTTAAAATTCTACAATAAACACAACAAAATGTATTATTTAGTGTGTTAACGTAAGCAAAACTGAAAAAAATCCAATAGTTGTTAATAGTGTTAAGCAGGAAAACACTTCTGGCATGTTAAAATTTGAAGCATACCAATATTATTAGTAGAGATCAAACAGGGAGTTAAAACATCTTCTTTGAGGTAGGGTCAGAGGTCAAATGGTTTTCACATGTTTTCACTGACTTGTAGAAATATTGGTGTCATATTACTACTCTGAAATCCACATTTAAGTCTAAAGAACAGTTGAATATTCTCAATGCAAACTCAACTACTTATAAATTACCAATAAATGAATGGTATTGTGTTGGTACTTTGGTAAAGTTTACACAAAAATACAGGAGGTGTAATACTTTTGGCCAGCGTTGTATTATTAGTAATACTAGCAACACCCTAACAAGTAACAACACCATAACAGCCACATAGCGACCAGCTAATAACACCATGCTGTCCATCCAGAACATTCTGGCACCCACAAACAAAACCCCAAAACACCACAGAAACCACATAGCAACCATTCACAACACCCTAGCAACCACCTTACAACTACCTAGGTGTTACTAGGTAGTTGTCAGAAGCACCTGTAATTTTTTAGCCTTTTCTACCTTTTTCATAACCTATTTACTTTGAAATGTCTTATTTGTGATTTAGGTAAAGTGAGTATTTAGTTTTTAGCTTTTAGTTTAGACAGGTTTCATGTAGATTACGTGTCTTCGTCTCCTCTACAGGCCCATGAAGCGGTCATCCGTGGTCAGTATCCCGCTCCGGAAGAGACTCTGCAGTTCCTGGCTGCTCTGAGACTCCAGTACCTGCTGGGTGACCACAGCTCGCAGGCCGCCATCCCTGAAATGTCCCAGGTGTTCCCCATGGTGCGATTACGGGCCCGGGTCCAGAACTCAGCCAAGACCTTCACGCCCGGCACCGGCTCCGTGGCGGAACGTTCGGGAACATCGGAGAGGAAACGCTCTAGCTTCCTGGAGGGAACGCTGAGGCGGAGTTTCCGGAGCGGCTCGATATGTCGTCAGAAGCTGGAGGAGGAAAATAACCTGGAGGCGTGGCTGAGGGAGGAGGCGGCGGCGGTCCGAGCGAGCGCGATGGACAAGTGGAAGAAGCTGCAGGGGATGATGCAGGAACAGGCCATGGTCAAATACATGGCGTTGGTGAGAGAGTGGCCAGGATACGGCTCCACGCTGTTCAATGTGGAGGTGAGGTCATGGGGTCATCCTATCATCACTGAACATAATCTAATTGTTTTCTTTGGCCATAAGTAGTGCTGATGCTGCATTCAGGTCACATTGGGAAAAATGGCACAAGCAGGACTTTTGTTTTTTTGTTTTTTTAAAAAGGTATTTGAGTACGTACGAGAAGGCAGGATTACTCAAAAAACGTGAAGCGTGATCACAAGATGACCAGTCGTGAAATTTTTCAATTTACTATCTTTTATTTTACCAATATAAATCTGTCATTACCAACTCAGACTTCATTTCCTTGGTGCTGATAGGATAAGGATGGGCATTTCCTAACAGGAAGTTCATGAACATTTTTTAAGGTGGACACCATCTTTCCCATTCAGCAGCAAACCAGCACATCAGACTAGAGTTTTGTTTTGTTGTTTCAGAGTCGGGACGGGGCGTTTCCTGCTGAGCTGTGGTTGGGAGTCAGCAGAGAGGCCATATCGGTGTATAAACGAGGGGAGCCGTGGCCTCTGGAGGTNGTGGTTGGGAGTCAGCAGAGAGGCCATATCGGTGTATAAACGAGGGGAGCCGTGGCCTCTGGAGGTTTTCCCGTACGAACAGATCCTCTCCTTCGGCGCACCGCTGCCCAACGCCTACAAGATCGCTGTGGAGGGACGCGAGATGCTCTTTGAGACCCAAATGGTATTACTTCTTTCAAATTAAGATAGTTTGAGTTATAAAATAATAATTATATATCCATGATTTCCTAGAACGTCTTTACTTTAGGTTTTGATGGTTGAATCAGGTTTCAAACAGTCCGTACGAAGTGGAGCCCAAAGCGCTTCTCAACACGGCTGGCGCGTCGTCATTGCCGACATCATTAGCGTCAAAGAAAAGCGAACGTGTTCCACATAATGGTGACCACGACTTTCTGCTGGGCAAAAACTCATCAGGTTCACTGACAAACGCCGTCCCAGCTTTTATTATAAGTTAGATAATGAACTGGGTCATGTGACTCTCTACGGCAACTACTAGTGTCAATCTTAATCAAAACATTACACAAGTCATTATTAATTCAGATTTGTCAAAAAACTATTTTTAAACATCGTTTTGATTCCTTAATACACTGTACAAAAAAAAAAAAAAAATNAAAAAAAAAAAAAAAATCCCTGCATGATCTAATTTAATACCTCCTATATTTCCAGTTTGGAAAAAGTATCTAAGTACGAGTCTGTAAATGTGTTTTTGATTTGTTTTTACTTCCATTTAGTCATCCAGCCATTTTTTTTTTTCCGTGTGATTTTTAGGGTTTAGACTTTAGGACAGCACTCCCCAANTCCAGCCATTTTTTTTTTTCCGTGTGATTTTTAGGGTTTAGACTTTAGGACAGCACTCCCCAACTAGTTTTCCCCAACGGCCAAATTATGTCAAGCATGCCAAGCCAAGGGCCACTACATCATCCGTCCCCCGACCGACCTGATCGCCATCAAAAAAATAAAAATAAAAATTTTTCTTTTTGGAGAAGTCATCCGAGGTCCTGATAGATAGGACCTGCAGAGTTTGCTTTGTAAAGTTGGAAAAGTTGCTGATAATCAACCTAAAAAGGCTTATAAACAGGAATTCTTCACACTCAGATGCATTAATTGCTACAAATCCAAATGATCTTAAACGATCGTCAGCTCTTCCCCTCTCTTCCACAGGTGATGGACATCGCCAAGCTGATGAAGGCCTACATCAGCATGATCGTCAAGAAGCGCTACAGCAACTCGCAGTCTGTCAGCAGCCACGGCAGCCAGTGCAGCGCCTGGTGAACTCTGACCTTTGACTTTTAACCTTTTGGCCACTTACCGGGGCGCCGTGAAGGGTGGAGCGCGGCCGCCGATCCTCCGCGTGCCGCTCTTANAAAAAAAAAAAAAAAACTCAAATTATTTCTTTAAATGGTTTAATTCCAAAACCTGACATATCCACACCTGAAGCTCCATACCTGCAGGCTCCAGCTTATCTTTCAGCGATGCCATTTTTAACCCCAATTTAGCTTAACTTCATATATTCAAAAAATGCGTTCAAAGCTGAAAAAAGGGGCGGGACCAAGTATTCTCATTCCAAAAATCCTCCAATGGTGGCGCTGTGTCAGATAAAGAACGGCGAGGGTGTGTCATGGTTATGGGTTAAAACTGTTTCTCCCGTTGCTAACGTGCTGCAGTGCTACAAGGGCTAACGTATTGCCAGGCGGAGCTGTTTGTTACTGAGGTGTGTGTGTGTGTGTATGAGTGTGTGTTAAAAAGCAGTGTGTCTAAATGCTGTCAGAATGTATTTTTTTAAAGGCAGAGAAGATGAGAAAAGAAAATACTTAATGAGTAGAATATTTCTCCTCTGCTTTGGAAAAACTCTGGGAATTTAACCATCGACACAAATTCTGTCCAGGATCTGTTCTCTGTAAATAATATGCATATTTCAGGTTTGATTATGGTTTGTTTTTTGTTTTTTTTTGTTTTGTTTTTTGTTTTTTTGATTGAAATGACTTTGATCATGATCCCGCGGTCACATAAGTGCCTGATGAAGTGAAATGATGCCACTCTTTTTTTTTTTTTNTTTTTTTTTTTTTGGTGCTCCCGTGTTGCTTTTAATGACCAATGTACTCGTACGCTGCAACGTCTGTCTATGTAGCATTCAAGCTAAACTAACAAGCTCATTATTTTAAGTTTTTAAAATGTGGGATCTAAAGTCACATTGTCATGTCATTTGTTGATGTTTGGAGAGTTTCCTTCATTTTCCAGAATATTCTAGAATCAAGTAGAAAATTGTCAACTTTTTATAATTTATTTTAGATTCTTTAATTTTGTTCAGTTGTTTCAGATTGTTTTGGGTTTTTTTTTTTTTTCAAGAATGAATTTTCTAGAAAAATCTGGGAATTATTTGGTTTTTACTTTGAATATTCAAAAAAAGTGTGAAAGACAGATAACACATAATAGAACAATTCTGGTAAACATCTGATTATAGACAAACTTAAAAAAAAAAAAAAAACAAAACACCAAAAATAATGAGCCTCAAGAGTGCAGATTTAAATTTTTCAGAAAAGAAGGAAAATGTCAACGCTTTGATTGATCCATCCTGACTCTGGTAATGCAACTTTAAGAAAGTTTTTCAGTCTGAGATCTCGATCAGCTTCTCCTGGCAACAAGATTTCACTGATCAGTTCCTGGAACGTTGATGCAGCTTTGACATTTGCATTTTAGGGATTTCTCTGATGCCTGGGCGGTCTTTCAGCAGAACAGAGGAACAAATGAAAAGAGAGAAAATACCTGCAAGCTGCCATCCTCTTCACAAAGCTTGTTTTAGCTTGAACTTCTCTTAATTTTTGCTATTTCCTTAACGGAGTCTGTCTGAGAGAAAGAATTCTTAAAAAACTGTACTTTTTTGTTTCCATTTGAGGACATTTTACTAATACGTTTACTAAGTGTGACTTTGAACTTTCACTTAAAATGAGGTATTCATGGTATTAATGGTATTACTTAAAAGGACCATACCACCCATTTTGGCCAACAAGACGTGTATTCAGGTTTTTTTAGAAGTTATGTAATTTTAGTGTTTAAGCTCAATAAAAAGCGTGGAGTGAATGTATGCCTCCACCGGGGAATATAGTCCCAAAAGAAGACCTGCGTTTATGGAAAAATTTAAAGGACCGTGACTTCATAAGGCTGTGTAACTATTAGCAGGAGAAACATGGATTTTTAAGGTGGGTGTATCACTTGAATATTTGATTTTGAAAGATTAAGAGATTTAGCAAAATATCAGGAAAGCTGAAATACGGTTTTATCCTTTGGAAAATGATTGTCAGTAATGTAACATGTATGAAAATTGAATATATAAGGCTCAAACATACAAAAGGGTGGTGTGGTCCTTTAAATTAGTAGCAGTACTTGAGTACTTTTCTCTCTTTTCCAGAGTTCATGTTTGTTTCCTGTAAAGCAATTATAGATGCTCAGAATAACAGGAAAATGTGTCTGAAAGCCAGAAATCCCGTTGGAAGTTGAAGTAATCATTGTTGAAGGTTTGCTGATTGGCTACAGGAAGCAGTAGAAACGCTCTGTTAAAGCGAGTGAGATTGCAGCGATGGAGGCGTTGTGAGAAATCAGGATTTTAGGTAGAACGACTTGCTGGCGGACTGTTTGCAGTGGAACATTCCGACGTTTCCGTGGAGCTCCGCAGGCGGCAGATCCATCCAAAGAACCTCTGCAGGTTTCTTCCTCAGTGCCTTGTTGTATATTATGTACTTATTTTTTTCTTATGTGTGGTTTCTTTTTTTTAGTATAATGTGCAATGTTTTATATATAAATATTATATAATCATTTGGCTGTACATTTTATACTGTAAGTCTTGGCCTTTTTTGTTTGTCCTGAATGATGACCACACAGCGATAATCTCAAGATGAAGAAGTCATATTTTCCCCTGTATATGGTCACCCATCCAGACACACGATGTTATCTTGTCTATCATCTGTATTAGTTGTGTTTGTGTATTGAAAGGATGATTCTAACAATAAGTACATATTTGGTCTGAGAGCTTTTTCTTTGTTGTTGTCATCACTTCATCATCTTTGTCTTACGTCATCACTGAACCTCAAAGTATTTCTAATTGCCCCCATAGCCCCCTTTCCAAATGAATAGCTACCCATCCAAAAGCTTACGTGTGCATATCTGAAAATAGCCCGGGAGTTTATACAGGCTAATACATCATATTCAGAAGAAAATAAAAAACTTTGAAGGGATCTCAGTGTATCTAAAGAGTTTTCCAATCTTCAAAATGTCTTTTAAGTGGCACAGAAAGCAGGGTGGGTGGCATTTAGAATCAGGTATTGGCTTACAGACCCCAAAGGCTTCCACCAGTTTCTCCACTAATGGGGATCATATTCCTATTAGCCTTTACATTCTGACTCATTATTCATGTAACCCAGAAGTAAGTGGCTTTTCCCTTTATTTTACACACACAGGAGGATCCTTAATGTCTTTAAGTGTTGCAAGAACCTCAGGATCAGCTAAAATGCATCTTGTACTTTATTATAGGGACCTCCAAAGTCCTATATGGAACTTTTGATGCTGGTTAAAAAATAAATAAGTAAATAAAAATTACTGTACTGATGGGCCTCTTTAAAACATCAAAAAGGATTTTGATATGGTACAGTCCCAACAAATATTTTCTGGTACCCATTTTGTTGAGGTGTAATATTAAGTCAGGCAGGGTGAAGGGAGGAAATTTTCATGAAGGAAACATCAGCAATCAGAGATGAAACATATCTCAAAGACAAAAAATTTCTTTATACTTAAAATATACATTTATCTTATTTTTATTAAAAAAAAAAAAAA
>VXCM01002570.1:0-63147 GCA_014773175.1 Lucifuga dentata
AGATGATTCGCTGTGGTGACCCCTGAAGGGAAAGCCGAAAGGAAAAGAAGAAGAAGAAGAAGATCTGTGCAAAAATAGAAGCATTCACCACAAAAAATAAATAACATAAAATAAAAATCCCTGTTTTAGTTCAATCATTATTAAAATATGATTATCATATTGAATATTGGAAATTAGCATAAATTGGAGATACAATTTGTTTCATCTAGCAGTGTGAATTACATTATATCTCCAATTTTTGAAGAGTTGAGAAATAATGACATTAAAAAAAACAGGCCTCATCAGCTTTTAACTGTGACAAAAACCTATCAGTAATGAGGCAACAATACTTTTATTTAATTAATAAAGGGAAGCTTTATGAACAAGCTTCATTTATCATGGTGCTTATTTAGCGTGACGCTCTGTAACTACCATGATTTTTTTTGATTTTTTTTTTTTTTAGAAATTCTGCCAAAGGCTTTTGGCAACCTGACAACAGCATTATTTTATGAGTTTATTTCATGTTGAATCTAAAAGCCTGAATCTGCAAAATAACTAGAAATCACAGCGGTCAGTTGAGCACATTTGCCTCTGAAACTTAGATGGAAGTAAAAAAAACAAAAAGCACAAAATGGAAATAATCAAAATACAGTACTCGTGTAAATGTACTTTAACACTATCCATCTTTTTCTATCTGCAGCAAAATCCTGAGTTCTTGCACAATTTAAACACTAGATGTTTATGTGTTTGTCAAAAATTTACTCTTTATTTTCCTCCCAGCTTCCAGCTTTACGTCATGTTTCCGTGTCAGGAGCAGCAGCAGCGCAAATGCAGCAGGAGACTGAGTGACTACACACATTCTAGACATGCAATCCCACTAGGAATTCATCTCCAGCAAGTCATAACTCCTGCAAACCATCAGACAGATGTGTCTGGCACCCAAAATGAACACAAACAGCAAGGGGTGGAGAAAGGAGCCACTCTGAGGGCTTGTTAGTGCATCACTCCGGCTTATGCGAAGTGCGTGTGTACTGTTTGTTCTAAGTGTTTTGTTTTTTTGTTTGTTTGTTTGTTTTTAACTTCCATGTACACCAATTCCTCAAGCTTTTTCATCTCGCACTTTAGTCTATGTTCAGTTTTTATTTTGCTTTCATCTGTCAGGTCATAGAAGTGCAATTTCCAGTGGTTCTTTAATGAAAAAGGTATCTGTATGATTGTAGCGATGTATTAGCCACGGCCCCGTATTTGTTGCAAACACAGTGAGAGAACTCTTGCCTTGGTAAATGAAATCTCCTTTCAGATTGAATAATGTATTTATGGTTCAAGAGGAAAAATATGAAGTGCGGCATGGTCTCTTCCTGGGTCTAATTAAAGAGCTCGGTACTGTATGTTTGATTAGAGCGAGAGAAAGAAGGGAGAAACATGAAAGAAAGGATAAAACTCCAGCTTGCAACAGCAGGAGTCTTCAGATGGAAGATGGGAGACCTGCTAAGAGGTAGCATGAACTTCATTTACTCCACCATGAAACACTCACAGGCACAACACGGCTACAAAACAAATCAATCTTGCAAAGTGTTGTTTGATTTCTCCTATTCATCACCATCTGTAAATGAACACTTTAAGGTCTGCCAGCGTATGACCCCTACGTACAGAGAAAGCTAACGGTAATCATGAGTAGCTGACTTTTTCCCTTTTTGAAATGTCTCCATATATGGAGATTTTGTTAGAATTTGGGGCTATTGTGTGGAGCCTGTGGGGCGCCTCGCCCAGCGCAGCGGGGGGGGGCAGCCTGAGGAGAATTCTTTTCAGGGAGATTTCAATCTGAAAGTTTACTAGTGAATGTAAACCTCTATCTGGGCAAAGAATTAGAAGCTTTTTGTTAGGGGAGATAGTAATGGTAACATAAATGCATAACAACAGGAGGTGTATGTTTTATTTGCTACAAAAGGGTTTTTCCACCAGTGTGCAAAGGGTTCTGTTCTGGTTCACGAACCTAATTTGGAACCGTTCAGAGCATTTCAACCACAAATAAATCAGTATGGAACAAAAAAATTCAGAACTAGAAAATAGCAGGACCTGAACTGCGATGACGAGAGGGCGTGTGTTATTCTACCTCGGTGAAAGTGAAAATCAATGAAAAAGTTGAAGTGTGTTCAGTGGTCTTTGTAATAACATCCGTCGTTGGCTCATGTACCTGTGTTGAATTTAAGTAAATATTTTCAAACTTAAACAATGAAATCTGCCATCGTGCTTGTATTCACTGATTTACTTCCACTTTTACTTGCTTTGGTGATGCAATTACTCAAGTACAAATTGGTGGAAATGCAAACAGGTTTGCAGGATGGCACCTTGGTTTCATGTGCAACACTTAAATGCTGCATTGGCTTATTTTAATGTTTCCTTCGGAGGTGTAGTTCAGTTATAATAACTTCACAAGTACGAGTTTGTTCCGATAACTTTATTCTCCCACTTCCTCCATTCCACCAAAACAACACTCTCACCTCCTCCAACAACTGCAAACCCATTACAGAAAACTGCATTTTCCAAAATACTATATTCTACATATCCAACAATGCTATAACTTCAATCTTCAAAATAACACATTTCATTTCTTTCACATGGATGCTAACACAATCGGTTTGACACCCAGAACTTTGTTGGTGTAAATCAGAATCAGCTTTATTGTCAAACCATCCACAAGTACACATCCATCCATCCATTTTCTACACCCATTTGCCCTGTTAAGGGTCACAGGGATGAAATGCTGTTTCTCCAGGACCTCCTGGTGCTACATTTAACATCGTGCACGTAGACAAGAAGTGCAGTAAAAAGACAAAGAGCATAGACAGAGAATAGTTCAAAGGAACACATTTACTCTACTGAAGTAAGAGTAAAAGTCTGTGCAAAGAGTTTGCAATTCCATAAAGTTCCATAAAGTGGAGTTGTGCATTTTGGCACATGCAAAAAGTTTAAGGATAGATAAAGTGCAGGTAGACAGAGGAATAGTGCAAAAGAACAGTAAAATCACTAACGGAGGGATTTTGGTATCTGATTGTCAGTAATGGAGACTTGAACCAAAGAATTTTGACATTTCAGTCAGTCTGCATGTAAGGGGAGTCTGGATGAAAAATGTTTAATATGCTCTACTCCTGCACCGCTGAGCTTAACTTTAAGGGCATTTCATCAAAAAATAGGATGAGTGCGTCTGTCAGTGCATGATCACAGCAGGCAACAGTGAAGCTAAAGTGCTGTTTCAAATGAAAGGATATGATTTACTGTAACTATAACCAAACGTCAGCGTGCAAGACCTCAAGTCGCACAATCTATTTTACTAAACCCACCAACCTGCCAGAAGTCTGAGCTGTGTTCCAAGCTTATCTGACATGCTTAAAAGTAAATATATGAACTACTATATAGTTTTTGCAGTTAAAATCAGCTGGTTTAGCCTGCCATCTTTGAGTTTTCATGGATTTTTTTCAGTTTTGCAGTATGAACAATATTTGTGTTCTGGTTGAAACACTTTGAAAGATTAGTATAAATGCTGTTTTAATGTGACAGTTCAGCATAGATGCTGTAATTAATCATATGTCTTCATTTTTCACTCAGTATACCCAGTTTTTGGTATTAACGTGTAAGCTCAGGGTGATATTCTGTGTTTGTGACTTAAGCTGTGATGTAAAGAAGGACACAAATCCAGTACTTATTTAAAGGTAGCAGTACAACACGGTGAAAATCCTCCATTACAAGCAAAATCCTTGGATTAATTATTCTTCTGAAGGGAAAGTAAACACATCTGAGCAGAAAAATGTACTTAAAGGACCATACCAGTGGTTTTGCATATTTGAGCCCAATACATACAACTCACATGCAAGTTACATTATTGACAACCATTTACCAAGTCATACTACTGGAGGTAAGTATTAGAATTGTTTTTCCTACCTTCCAGACTGCCATTGGTTTCAGTCCATTCCAGTACGCTCATAAAATGAACTTGTAGAGACTTAAAACGGCCTTGAGATAAGTAATCCATCAGCGCCAACACTATTAAAGTTATAGTTGAAGCAACTTTATTTAACCAGTCCAGTAACATGGAGCTGTACGCAGGGGGGAAACTAGGGTTAGAGATCCAAGGCTTAGCCCAGGTGTCCACTGGAAAATCCAAGCATTTCATATCTACGAAAGCTAAATACTAAAGCTAAATATGAGCTAAATATAAATTTTGATAAGAAATGTAACAAATAATGTTACATCTTTTAACAAGTTATATGAAGTTAAAAAATTTTCTGAACAAAAACCTTTACAATGATCTAAACGCAGAGCTATATATATAGTTATGTCTGTTCTGTCCACCAATTCAGTCCAAGCAATCCGTTCACAACACTGTGGTTCTGCCTTGGCGATGAATTTGGGTAACTGCAAAAATACTACAGAAAATTAAAAATACACTATTTAAAAAAGATTCAGAGTTTTGTGGAAAACATCCAGGACTCAAGCCCCATAAGCCCACCCCTATCCCCGCCCCTGGCTGTACGGAAGAAAAGTATGTCTTCGCCAAGGAATATAGTCCCAGGAGAAGACAACTTTTACTGAGAAATTAAAAATGTGATAGCAGGTGAAACACTGAATTTTAAGGTGAGTATCACTTGAACAATTGATTTTGAAATATTACAGGTTTTGGCAAAATAACACAAAAACTAAAAACAGTTTTATGTTTTGGAAAATGGTTAGCAGGAATGCAACGTGTATGCAGGTAGTATGTATCGGGCTTAAACATGCAAAATAACCATTATGGTCCTTTAAGCGCAGCGCTTGAATAAATGTATTATTTTTTTGGCTCTCTTGTGTTACGTCTTGCATCCCTTAGTGGTTTGCATCAATCTACTGTCATATATTTCTCATTCTCTTTGTGAGATTCTTCACCTGTGTGTATAAGAGACCACCATGTCTATTCTTCTGTGTTGGCTGACCTCTCCTTTCCTCTGATCCGGACAGCTCTTCAAAGCCAGGATACAAAGCCCTAAAATCACTTCACTGTTTCATACCGATTCATTCCCCGTGCTTTCAGCATTTCCCTTTCATCTCCAGCCTCTCGCCCTTTCTTATCTCTCTTGTTTCCTTTGCTTCCTATCTGATCTCAACCTTTCAGATTTTGGAGAAAGAATACTGTTTTGATTCCCTCTCTGATTCCTTAAACTATTAAGTAATCACAAATGTGCTCAAAAAAAAAAAAAATCCCCCACTCTCCTTAAAAGTGGGGTTCGTCTTCTATGAATAATAAGTAGCATGTCTCGGTTTTATTTGTAGCCTTTAGAATAAATCCCATCTCCTCTTGTGATAATCTGATTCCTCCTCACTTCTCTTCTGGTTGACTACAGAAAACAACACCACATTAGATCGGTATTTTTTCACAGTATTATATTTCTGTTTTTATTATCATCTCCTAGGCTTCATTTCTTTCATATCCTCAAGACCCACCTTTCTCTCAAGCCAATATCACATTTCAAGATGAGGATCCTATTTTATGCAAGAGAAACCAAAATGAAGTGATATTTTTACAGTAATTTTCCAAGTTATTCTTAAGTAACTTATTCATGCTATGTTTCCTCATTACCACACTGCCATACTGTATAATTAGTTGTCACTCCTGCTGTTAGGACCATGGGGGGAGCAGTTTGAGCGCCAGGTAGACGACCAACCACTGCGGACACCCATAGAGTACAAAAAGACTTAACTGAGAAACAAGACAATTAACTTGCTTCCTGAAATAACTGTTGTTTAGTTTCCTAGTTGTGTAGTAGTTATTACGCAGATACATATACTTACCTTAAGTAGAGAGGCACAGGGTGGTGCTGTGGTACAAATGCAGAAAAGGGACAATTAGGCCCTCCTGTATGGTATTAAAATAAGAGGAAAGGGATTTTAGGAGGTTTTGGCTATTGGAAAAAGTTTGGGATATGAGGAAACTGGATATTTAAGACTGCAGGCACACTAACCTGTCATAGAATGAGCAGAAACGTGATGTTTTGCTGTCCATCTCCTTTTTGAATTCCTGTGATGTGACCGATACTTAGCATATTTCAGAAAGCATTAAAATGAATCCAGCCGCTCTGATCCAAATGGCTAAACATATGATAACAACTCTGTCACTTTACTGTCAATTCCAAAAAGTTCAGCCTGTCAACATTTTTTTCTGTCTGTCAAAACTGACACAAAGCTGATGAACACGAATGCATCATCAGCAACAAGCAGACACAACTCACTGGAAAAAACAATTAAAAACAGACACAATGGATCAGGGTGGCTGCACCCCAAGGTGGCTTAAGCTGTCAGAGTGACCTTTATTACAACATGGAAAGAAACACAAATGTTTAAAAAAGTTAGATAAAGGGGAAGTTTTTGCAAGTGAACAGCTAGGGGCCCCAGAACTGATCTCTGGGGGACACCATGAGAAAATTAGGTGAAAAGATGTGGAATTTTCTGTTAACAGGATAAATATCCCAATAGACTGGGCCATTACAGTGTGACAGCAGTTTATCAATACACATAATTATGCAATAAATTGGGTATGGAAGCCCAGAACTGATGTTAAAGGATCATACCACCATTTTGCATGTTTGAGTCTAATATATAAAATTTTCATATATGTAAAGTTACTGACAATCATTTCCCAAAGCATACTACTGGACAGTGAATTTAAATTTTTTTTTCCCTGCCTTCCAGACCGCCATTGGTTTCAGTTCATTCTGGTACGCTATTAAAATCTTGTTGATATTTGAAACGTTCTTGGAATAGGTAATCCATCATTGTGAACAACATGTATATTCAGGTTTTTTCGAAGTTTCATAATTTTAGTGTTTAAGCACGATAAAGCGTGGAGTGTACGTATGTCTCCACCAGGGAATATAGAGAAAGGAAAAGAGAAAAGAGGAAAAGAAGACCTCTGTTTATCAAAAAATTTAAACGACTGTGACTTCATAAAGTCACGTTTTTGGGGGGATTTTTCTTTTTTACGTATCTAGATTAGATTAGATTAGATTAGATTAGATTAGCAGGCTAAACATCAATTTTTAAGGTGGGTGTATCGCTTGAATACTTGATTTAGAAAGATTAAGAGATCTTGCAAAATATCAGGAAAGCTGAAATACAGTTTTATCCTTTCGGAAATGATTGTCAGTAATATTACATGTATGACAATTGAATATAATAGGCTCAATCATGCAAAATGGGTGGTATGGTCCTTTAAATGACATCTCCTATAAGGTCAGGATTATCCTCAATTTTAACCAGGCATACACTTGCACATACAGTTGCTCAAATACTTTTGTTTTCATGCTTTCTATCAACCTGGAGGATTAAATAATATACATCCACTTAAAGGCAATGTGAGCACTAAAACATAATTCATCATCCCCAGCAAACACGTTAAAAAAAACTACTTACAATTTTGCTCAAGCAAGAACGGCAACTATTGAAGTGACCTGCATTTTACTTACGAAGGCGAAAGAAACGGGAACGGTAGTAGCGAGGGAAATCCTGCCATGTTTGATCAGCTTCTTCCCAAAACATTCAGCCACTTTCCTGCTTGTCACCTTTACTCTGGTGACGTCACATGATGCATCCTGTGTTCGTCTGAAGTACTGAACAGGATATACACACCAGCCGTCATGCATACACGTATGGCGTTAACGTAAAGTATAATCTCAACGTAGCCAATTTGTGTGAGCTGTTCTTGGCGTGTTTGCAGGTGTTTAACTGCTGCAGCTGGAATTTCTTCTTGCAGCTTGTGGTTTAGCTCTGAGCTCACTAAAGCTGTGTTTTGGGAAGATTTAGCAGCTTTTTTTTTTTATTTTATTTTTTATTTTTTTGTAACTTTAACAGTATGTCTTGCAAAGACCGAAGCGGAAAGGTCAAAGAGCTGCTGCCTGGAGCAGCTGTCATTGGGATGTGCCAATTAAGAGTCCCTCTGTGGTTATATGAACAGTGCTATATGATATATGGACCACAAATGAATATTCTCACTGGTGTCAGGGTTATTATGTCAAACTAAGTTTAGCTTCAGCACTACCTGGGGTTGTTCTTCCACCCATAGGTAAACACTTTGCAGCTCCAGCCCACCAGGATACTCCAGGCATGTTACCAGTTTGAAAGAACCCAGAGGATATTGGGGCTCAAAGCCAGTTTTTTAATAAGCAGTCTGACTGTGAACCTGTTGAGGGCTTGGCAATGACGACCACTGCTATTACATCCTGGCTAGAAGGCACGTTTGACACAGGGCTACAGGACTAGCAATAGAGTTTAACAGCTTTACACAGGGGTTTTTAGTCATAGTCACTAAAATAAAGAAGCATAACCTGAAAAATTAGCAGAAACTTTAGTATAGTTTAAGAAATCAAGCACAGTTTTAAAAAAAATGTTTCTTTGACTTTTAATAAGCTTCAGTGGGGCTTTGTAATGCCTTTTTTTTTTTTTTTTTTTTTTTTTTTTTTTTTTTTTGGATAGTTATTAGTGATGTTATGAAAATGGAATTCATGGCATCTATTTAAAAAGGTCCCTCCTGTTTTGGAGCCCTTTGGGTTCGTCTTGACATTTCCAACTGTCCCACTGTGCGCAAATTTTAACGAATGCTGGCATTATCAGTCAGCTGTTCATTTGAGATTCCTACGAGGGTGGTCGATATCGTCCATGACAGCGCCTAATCAATTAGGTTCGAGGTTTGCCAGATTGCGTGCGTTGCTGCTGTCCCTCCGTCTCTTACTGGAAAATACAGATCATCCTCCAGCTCCTTACAAAACCATATTAATCAGTTGTCTCCTAATAAACATCATTAGACAAATGTATTAGTAGCGCCTTTCACCACCTCACAGTCCTTCAGCGGCTGTTAATTAAGCATCATTATCCCCAATTGTTTACTTGGCATGTATGATCATTTAATTAGGAAACTTCAGATGGAGGATCCAAATATTATGGATAGATGATAACAAGAACACTTGCAAGCAGCCCTTACAGTGGCTTAAAGAAGCTTAGCTCTGCAGAACAAGTGTCAGTCACATTTATATGTAAATAGATACGATTATCATCCTAATCATTGCACATTACTCATGAGGCAGGGAAGAAATGAGCGCTTGTTGCTTTAATTCTGCGAAAGTGCCAGAAGTGTGAAGGAGACAAAGACACTGAAAGACGTGCGGTACTGAGCCAAGAAATCCTCCACTCCTGGAAATGGCTGTAACATAACACCCACTTACTCCAAGATAAAAGATCCTTCAAGGAGTCACTAAACAGCTAGACTTTGATGCATTTCTTTTGTTTTCCCCCAGGAACACCAGGGTTAGGTTAGCCTGTTTTTAGAAAGAAAGAGCAAACATGTCTGCACAACTCAGATAGAGAAAAGGCTTCTACTAGGAATTCGCATGAGTCATAGACCCAATTAGGAAGTGCTTCTAAAACTGCAGCATCTCACATAATTATCAAAACATACTCAGGTGATATACAGTATTTGCTGGAAACTAAATCGAGCTTTCCTTTACTTGCAGCTCCAAATTTATTTGTCCCCGCTGCTTTGGTCTGCAGGACTAAGAGTTGTCTGTGGGTAAGAAGTCACAAGGTCAGCCTGAGGGTGGGAAACAATGGGCTTTGCCTTCTCTTGACTGGAAAAAACATGTCACCAGCATATGATGTGCCCAGGAGCTGTGACACACAATCCTTAATCGATAAAGGGGAAACAAAGATCCTGAGCCCCGAGGGCCCCTTGTGGGAAGTCTTCTTGTGTAATGCTGAGCCAGTCGCCTCAGTTCTCCTGCCTCTGTTGTTTCAGAGAGGAGGAAGAAGTGTCTGAATGACTCAGAGGCTCCACACAGACACACATCTATCAGCGTTATAGATGATGCCGGAGCACAGCACTTTAAATCATGGGAGTACAGTGACAAACATACAAATAAGAGCACTGTGAGATCTTGGAAACACCCTTTTCCCGATTGGCAATGATGCCAAAGTGCACATCTATGAAAAGCCAAACTTGCCAAAATTAAATATATAAAAATGATATTATGAAATAAATAACTCTATGCAAAATTCATTATTATTATGAAATCTTATTTCATAAAAACACTTTTATTTCATAATGTCCCATTTTAAGAGTCTTTTTTTATTTCACACCATTTTATTTCATAATAACACTTTTATTCCATAATGCCCCATTTTTCAAAAGTCTCTCTTTTATTTCTTATCACCGTATTTCATAATGTCTTATTTCATTACGAGACTTCATCACGAGATTTGAGGGCCAGTGGGTGTGGCCTTACGCTGATCGTTTGTTCCTGGTTCCAGACAAAGCAAACAAATTCAAGTCAAAACTTTCTACTACAACGATTAAACTGTCACCAAATTAAGTTTTGAGGGTTTTTTTTCATGCGAGAAAGTAGCTGCTTAGAATTCAAATATATGGTTGACTGATTAAAATAATGCTGAACTAAAAATTGGTTTGGTCTCTCTAACACTCAAATCAGGTGACGATTCGATTCAAATATCTGTTCATTTATATATGAAACAACATAAACTTTCTTAGTTAAATATTATTTGCTTGGCTAATGTGTAGGTTAATTACACTTAACTGTTATCACCGGGTACGAGTAGCCTACAATGACCGGTCAGCGGGTAGCTTGCTCTCTGCAGCCTGCAGGACGGCCTCTAACGGAGCTTCCTGTCTCCGAAAATGTCAAAACCAATTTTTAATTTAGCATTATTTTAATCAGTTGACCACATATTTGAATTCTAAGCAGCTACTTTCTCGCATGAAAAAAAAAAAAGCAAAAGTTAATTTGGTGACAGTTAATCATTGTAGTAGNCTTTCTCGCATGAAAAAAAAAAAAGCAAAAGTTAATTTGGTGACAGTTAATCATTGTAGTAGAAAGTTTTGACTTGAATTTGTCTGCTTTGCTGACTACTGTCTGGAATCTGGAACAATGGAGCAGCGTAAGGCCACGCCCACTGGCCTCAAATCTCGTGATGAAATCTTGTAATGAAATAAGACATTATGAAATACGGTGATATGAAATAAAAGAGACTTTTGAAAAACGGGGCATTATGAAATAAAAGTGTTGTTATGGAATAAGATTTCATAATAATAATGACTTTTGCATACAGTTATTTCATAATATCGTTTTATATGTTTAATTTTGGTGCATTTGGCTTTCCATACACATCAGCAGCTAAACATGCTTTTGTAAGAAGTAGTCATCGGTGTGAATTTGCGGTAAACTACTGTATGAATTTTACACGATGCATATGACTGTGACTTCACAATCAAAGTACAGTAGTTTCTGCATTCTCACCCTTTCAGTTAAATACCAACAAGCAGCCGACTTTGAGTTATAATTGCAAAATCATTAACTGGTGTCAGTTGTAATTTTCCAGTTTGTGGTGTCTTCACAAAGCCTGACATTTCTCCTTCATTTATTCATTCATCAGCCTGCTTATTGACAATTGTTTGTGCCAAAGTACCAACATAATTACGAATGTAATTATGGAAAATAACTTCAGGGATAATTCACATTAGAAATACTCTGCTGCCTCTCATTTACACTAAAGGCAACAGCAAAGTCTTGAAACTCCTAATTGATGCACCTTCATTAAAAAAAAAAATGGCTCCCTGTTTTCTCCTGTTTGCACATTAACCTTGTTAAATTCTACTATTAGATAATCTTTAAATACAACAGACAGATGTAATATATATTTCCTTTCCATATGAGTTCCACTAATATCTTCAGCAAAAAGTAGCCAGAACTTGAATATAATTCAAAACGCATTATCATAGCTTTGTCTCGTATGTATTTTTTTTTACTTTTCTTTTTCGAATTAGATTAAAAGTTATTTTCAGTCAGTCCATTGAGATATGAGCTAAGCTTGGTCCTATGTTAGCGATGAGGTTTATGGAGATACTGTACTTATAAGGATCTGCATTAGTTTCAGCAGATCCATGTCACCGTCCAGACTTTTCTCTCAGGACTCGGGACAGTATTCGACCTGGATCCCTCGGTTCTTCACTCTGTCTGTCTTTGGCCTGTAAAGTGAAGGAGTCCTTTATTCCACGGCAAGGATAACGGCAGCTTTGTGTGATGTTACTTCTGACGTATCGAAGAAGACATCAGATAAATCTGTGCTTATCCTTGTTAGTAATTCACAGACTCCGAGAAGCCGTGCACACCCTGAGACGCCATCGGTCAAGGCCGGGTAAGGTGGAGAGATTTCATCTTTATGTGATTCTTTTTAGATTTTTGTTTTGCATTTTTGAAAATGTGCAAATGACAGCCACCGCAACATTTAATTGCCCATATAATATAATGTTAGTTGTATTTAGGGCACACATGATTTCATTTCTAGACATCAATTATGCTTCATTCATGTGCCGTGACAAATATAATTATGAGTTAAACACATACAATGTGGAAAATGCTGCTGGAAAGTGTATTTTTTAATAACCAAATTATTAAGATGTCCTATTCAGGGCAAATAAAAGAGATTGGAGCTTAGAGGTGGTGACAACAAAACAGATGAATATATAGTAATTAAAGCATAATTTAAATGCCTGACATACATTCATTCCTTTATATCTTGGCTGCAGCAGCAAATCTGCAGTCACAAAAACCATTTCACAGGGGACCCGCACAGCTTTATTAATATCTCCTACAAAACCCGACAAGCTGTATTTTGAGGTATTTTGAGGTGATTCACAATCAGCTAACATTATAATGTTCTTTTGAAAGATTCTTGTAGAACACAGGAAATCAGCTACAGTGGATTTGCTGCCCTATTTCCTGTTGATAATTTGATGGATTTCTACAATTATAAATGCCAAAGGGATATTGGGGCCAACAAAATAATGTAGTCGTGTCCTACTTTCAGTTACCACTATGAAGCTGAAATGGGGTTTTTTTGTATGCAGGCAAGAGTTTGTATCTACAGTAAATCTGCTAGCCAATGAATCCTGCTTTGACTTATTAACAGTGTCGAATTAAGTATATTTTTGTGGTATTTTTACTTTTGTGTTCCTCGATTTTGTGCTGCTTTCTGTCTCCTACATTTCAAAGGGAAGCCTTGTACAGTAGTTTTAGCTCTGATACATTTGTTTGATGGCTGCATTTACTCGCTGATTTGCAGATTTTACATTCAACAACTGTTGCTGTTATTGCATAAAAACTTGATGAAAACCTTGTTATCTCCACTTTTTCATTATTGGCACATATACCAACAATCTGTTCAATTGCTGTTATCACCTGTTCATCTGTTAAAGTGGTGCTTTTTGCAAAAAGCAGCAAGGCTGTCATAAAGGTTCTTTTCAAACATGCTAGGATCTTTACAGATGCAATTCTCACATGATATTTGGCATTAAGCAGGAAGTTACGTATAACACACGAGGCGAGAGACTGTTTACAGCAACATGTCAGCTTATCTTGTCTTTAGCATGGCTAAACTTCTGCATCAGATCATTTTCCTGCCATTTTATTGTTTGTAAAAGATGTGTTCGGTGAAAGTCGGCCAGTCCAAAATGAGTCTGTGATCTAAGTGCAAAATTTAAAACTTCCTTGTCTCACGTGATTGGTCCGCTACACACAAAAACATCTAATGTCAGAGCGCCGTAATCCTGTGCTTGCAGGCAATGAGACTGCATTTATTCACACTTGTGCCATGGGGGAATGTGAGGGAAATGTTACAGGTCCTACCTAGTAAAATTGCCAGTGCTACTTTTACAGAAACGTGACTCAGAGTTCATGAGGAAGTATTAACTTAACAGAATGGGCTGGATGTCTGAAAGGGGCTATTGCTCCATTACCATATAATGATATATGCAATGATTAAACACTGGCAGGGATCATTCTTCACAGTTCGCAGGTACTCATTGTGGTACTACTCCATTTGCTTAAAAAAAACTTTAGAGTACTTCCTTCACCCTGGTATCAGTTCTTCAGAACATTTGGTTTTTGTAACCGTTCTTCTGATTTCCAGCTTTAAATCTCTACATAGAGGTTTCATAGATCATTTGAGGTTTATGTCCTGTCAGGTTCCGAGTCAATGACGTGGAAAAGGAAGCGACAGCACACTACCTCTCTCTCTTTCCCTCGCCGTCGCTCTGTCTCTCAATCACACACATGCATATACACAAGGGCAAAGCGAGGTGAGCCGTCCCACCAGGTCCACATGGTACTTCACACTCTGCCAGCATAATGACACGGCATGGGCTCTCGCTTTAGCCAGCTTCTGTCCATCAGCTTCCCCAGAGAGAGCTGTTTAAAATGGATCTGGGTCACAGTGGGATCCCCCCCTCTGTCCACTCTGTGCAACCTGGAAGCATTTTATTCATTTGTGACAGGAGTGCCTGCATCACTTCAGCCAATGACAGTGACGTTGCTGCATTATGTGTTCCACTTAGCAGGACCGTCCCCTGAGATACGTCTGAGTCCTGCGCCAGATGGATTCATGATGTTACTACCTAGTGTGAGTGATAATATTCACAAAAATAAGGGTCAGCAAATACAGCCCCTTGAACGTTAATTAGACCCCTGACAAAACATGAAATGTTCTTTTTTTTTTTTTTAAAGGCTGCATCAAAAATAGAGCCATAGGAGCCCTTCACTGTAGAGTCAAGGGTTCAGGCCTGCACTCTTCTCTTTTGTGTATGCCATCATGGATTCGCCTTCCTGGGGAGAATTTGATGAATTATGACTCATCTGACGTATCAGTTTTTTTCTGTCTCTGTAGACTAGTTCTTCTGGTATTTGTACCACTGACCTGACCTAAACATGATCATTAGTCCACAGTCACCGATTTAAAAATCTGAGCATGCTTTTGCCATTTTTTTTTTTTTTTTTTCAAATCACACCTCTGAGCAGACAGACACAGTGTCAGGCATTTTGATGCAGATTTTTGTTCCATTTCAGCTTCAATATTATTGTTCTCTACTTACCGAGCTAAAATAAAGGTGTAAGCACAGCACACTCCACATAATCATACACACCGTGAATGTTCCCTGTGACTGATTCATGTGGAAAGATTGCTCATTGTCCCTGGGCTTGTTCATGACTGGGCAAATTAGCGATGGCCTGCAGAGTCCTGGGACCAGAATCTTCACAGCATCCACTCTAGGGCTTCTCATTAACTAATTATTTTTTTGCAGTGTTTACTCTGATTAATGCCAGATTTTCCTCCAGAGTTCTTTTTTTTTTTTTTAATTGCTAATGAGTACACTATCAGCGATAACATTCAGATATCTTGCATGAAGTGGATAATTAGATCACACACAAGCTCCAAGTTTAATGCTGAGAAAATCTGCTTTGTAGGGTGACTACACCCAGTAAACTTTTGGATCTTGGTTAAATACCAATAGTACTTTTTTTAATGTCTGAAATGTATGTAGCCATTGTTTAAAAGAGGCTATTTCTTCAATTGCAAAGACAATAAAAGGTTGTTATTTATTTTGCGCAAAAGTGCTCTCATTTGAAGTTGAGAGCAGCGTAATTTAGCTGAGCTCTCTGTAGCCGGTATAATTGGTCCCTTGATCAAACCTGTGATTGGAAAGCAAAGTTTAGCTGCAGGGAGAACAGACCAAAGGTTTGTTTTATAATTATTGTATACAGCTACTAAAGATCATTTAACTGAAAAGTCTTTACAGCCATTCTTCCCCTGCACTGAATATCAATTTCCGTTCAGGTTTAACAAGAAATTCCAACAATACTGCATTTAATTCCCTCTGCTTCATCTTTACGTGACAAAAGATCTTATCAAAATAACAAATATCAAGTAACACTTGTTAGAAATGTCACATGGACCTTTTGGAAAAGCGGCATAATTGAAAGATAGCACTGATCTAAAAAGCAGCACAGCGGCTTGCAGTTAATTCAAAGCTTCCTTAAGATCTCACATGCATCTTTCAGGATATCGGCGTCCTGTTTTTCGTTGTCTTTCAAAGTTTAGCAGGATGATAAATGAACATATTTAAATGCAAATAAGGTACAGCTATCAAATATTCAGGCTTTCTATTCTTTGCAGTGGAGCAAAGTTTTGCTTTGTGACAATGAACCAGGCATAACTGAATAAAGGCAATATTTTCACTCTGATATTATTTGAACTCCCATTGCGGTACAATGATGGAAGACTCGCATTATCTTGCTTCGTTCTTTAACCATTTTAGAGTAAAATAACACAGAACCATATTTGTGCAACATGAAATGACTTCCTAATGGCAAAGATGGATTACCATGAGGTGTAGTTTGTTCTGCGTTCTCATCTAAAAAAGGTCACAATCGATCATTTTAGCAAAGCAATGTTACACAGCAAATGTGTCAAATGGAAGAGATGCAGACGTTCCCGTAAGCATGGTGACAGTTTGCTGCTCACTGCAGGCCAAATCAAAGTTCTCATGTCAAGAAAAAAAAAAAAACACAGACCAGACTGCAAAGCCATATCATCCTGTTCAACTGTAATGTCAGACGGGAGGAAAAGAGTCGTCATGCAAGTACAAATAACGGAAATGAACCTGTTGAAACTGAATGGATTTGGACTGAGCTTCATCCAAGTGATAATAATAGACAAACACATTCTACCTGAACTAATAACATACCAACAACTATACTTCTCATGTTTCTATTGAGCATTTTCTTTAATCGTTCAGTCTAAACTGGAAAATGTAAACCTTCCATTTAGCAACCTCCTTTGGTAGCAATAACCTCCACTAAACGTGTTCTCTTCCACAAACTGAGTAGGAATTTTAGACCATTCCTCCCTTCAACTCTACTTAAGTTCATCATTATTTCTGGGATTTCTTGCGTAAACAGACTTCTGCAGTCAAACTCTGGGCTCTGACTTGGCCATTCAAAAACACAAATTTCCTTCTTTTTAGATCATTCTGATGTTGATTTACTTTGGGCCATTTTCTTCTTCCATCATTCAATTTATATTACAGACTTCCGAAGAACATCAGCTTCCCTGATGTTCTTCTGTAAAATTCTTGGTACAGTATTGAATTCATCATTTCTTCAATGATTGTAAGCTGCCCAGGCCCTGAGGCAGCAAAGCAGCCCCAAAAAAGTAGATCCCTCCATACTCCATTGGTGTTTGTACATAGTATCTTACCTTTTAAAACTCATATTTCCAACATCTCATATGACTCTAAGCTGCTTTTGAAGACCACACAGGAAGCCCGATGAAGCTCAATCATGGATCAAAATGTACCTTTTTTGCATTAAAACTGTTTGTGGGAGTAAAACTGTTTATGGGAATATAAACAATGTGCTGACTTTACTTTTCACCTTTGTAGATCTGAACCTGCCATGTTGATGTTCACTGCTAACTTTTTGTTCTTCTTACAACAGGAAATCACCATCAGGATTACCAACACAGCCACCTGGATCTGACAGCCCTCACGCCTAAACATGGTAAAATACTCAGATACCACATGGACATTGTATTTCATAGGAGATGTAACATTTCATGTTGTACAAAAACTTGCTTATAGGCCTAGAACGTATGCACGCCAGCAAAGGAAACTACCAGTTTTCTGCTAGATCTCAAGGCAAAATTATGTTTAATACAGCCTGGCCTTTAGCTGATTAGCTAAAATACATATTAGCTATTGCCACATGGGAAGTAACTCATACAGTTCTTTCCCAGATCTGACTGATGTGTGGACTGTTTCCAACTGCAAGGACAAAAACTATATCTCTCGCAGTGAAATTAAAATCTGAGCAAATGATAAAGAAGGCCTTAGAGAAAAGGAAAATCAAAAATATATGATAATAAAAGGATTATCTATGCAGTTTACTGGAGTTATTGAAAACCTAATTACTGCTATCAATTTTTCTAAATGTGATTTTCTGTGAAAGGAGAGCAGCTTTTAGCGTAGAATTACCCACTGGTCCTACCTCTAGACTGAGATGAAATGAAACAGCATGTAATTAGGATGGGTCTTAGTTTCTCTAAAACCTCTTTCCGCTGTTCTTAAAATTGCAGGGGCCAATATTTTTGTCGCTGTTTTCAAGTTAAAGCTAAGAGATCATCATTGTACAAAGTTTTTCAGCATTAATGGAGCACTGCAGTCCACATCCTGCCTCTCTGCCTCTTAAACAGGACGGATTTTTCAGTGGGAAAATGGGTTTCAAAAGTACTTTCAGAGCCAAATAAAACTCTTGAAATAGTGCTTTTGAAGTCTATTTGGTTCCTGATTGAAAACCTAATTACTGCGGATTATGCATCGCACCTTTGAGGATCAAAGGTGCGATGCATAATTCAAGAGTGGAGCTGCTGTGTTTGCGTTACCCCTTAGCAATTCTTGCAAGATTGGCAACGAGCAACAGCAACTTCTCACGTGGGCAATTTGCCACACTGGTTTGGTGAAACACACTGCACGATGATTGTTATTGATCCCCTTTTTTTTCTCTCGCTTGGATTCATTAGCACACAGAGAAATGAAATATGGTAAGTCATACACGTGTTTCCATTTTATTGCTTTCTTCTGCATATATCATGTATGTGATCAAAATTGTGTCCCTGCTCGATTTCTTCCTTTCTTGGCCCTTACTCCATTCACAAAATCTCTCCTACACATCAGTTCGCTCTCTTTCACCTTCACTCCACATGTAACTGGCTCAAGCTTTTATCTTCCCCATGCCCCACAAGCACCGACACACACCGACACACACCATATGCTCCTTGGTGTTGTGTCCCCGTCCTCTTTACTGCAGTAGTTGTCTGTCCTATTTTTAAACCCACCAGCAGAGTCCCTGCCCTTTCACAGCCAACCACACTGCTATGCGTCCTGACCCATGACTGAGCGTCCCAAATACTGTAGCCACGGGAAAAACGATGGTGCCACACATCTCACCAACATCCATAATTGTGAACTGTGAATTCCACAGTGAACCTCATGTCACTTGTAATGCAGCAGCTGCTTTGGTAGACTTCCTCCCCGTTTCTCCTCCTCTTGAACCTCCGATTCCCATTCTGATTGTACATTAATATCACTGCACCAATTTCTCCCACAGAGAGACCCCAGAGGATGAACAACATCCTGACCTCAGCCACGGAGCCCTACGACCTGTCCCTCTCCAGATCCTTCCAGAACCTCAGCCACCTGCCGCCCTCCTATGAGCTGGCCCTCAAGTCTGACTTAAGTAAATACTCCTCCTCCTCCTCCTCCTCCTCCTCTCTTCACANTGGCCCTCAAGTCTGACTTAAGTAAATACTCCTCCTCCTCCTCCTCCTCCTCCTCTCTTCACAAATTGAGTAGGTGGTCCTTCATTTGCCCTTCGTCATGTTTTGCTCGATCGCCTGCTCGGAAACTTCCAAAGCGCAGAAAGTCAGAGAATGATATTTACCTGTAAGTTAAAGGCTTGACACGTGCCTGGTCTGGTGCATCTGAATAGGAACATCCATTACAGAATCATGCATCATGATAAGTAGTTCCAGATGTTTGGCAGCTCAGAATGCAGAGTCCTCTCACCTTTTCACTTTTAGGGGAATAAACGTCTTAAAATGCATGCTAGAGCTTTCATTCATCCTCATTCCATCAACTCACCTATCAGCTCATTGACCGACAGCTAATTGGCGTGTAATTTGCCTCCATCTGCATCCCATGTCATGTTGCTAATGTCTCTTAATGACATATTAAGAGTCATTTCTCCAGCTGAATGGCTAGTATATGTTAACAAGATGGCGCTTTAACATTTCAGCCATGTTATCCTCCATTAGATTCATGGTGACATTTTCAGCTCAGCGACGACTCAAACGCTACCGTTGTCTTCCTCATAACACTGAATGCACTGTCATCTTCAGATTGATGGTGTCACATGTATTTGGAGCTGAAGCATCGTTCTGTGGTTCATCCAGATGCAGAGAAGGAGGTCTGATGTTCTGCTGTAGCTTTGTTTCAAAGAAAATTCCTTTAATTCAGTGAACTGACTGACCAAGCATATTTTTCTAAATGGGCTGTCATATGTATCATCAATCATGTTGCTATTTTTGTGTGTCAGAGTGTTATTTTGGAAGCACACTGCATGCTTCCTTTCATATTAAAAAATCTGTGAACATGGCATAATATCGAAAATTTTTCTTGAAGTCTCAAAAACCTTTTCAGGCTTTAAACTGATTCTTCTGTAAAAAACAATTTGTATGTTTTTCTGCAAACTACTATTTGCAGAATAAATTCTTTCACTTTTTTAATCATATACAGTCATAAGAAAATCTTAGCATTTATCTGCTATTTACCATGTTTTTCAGAAACATACAGAGCACATGTGAAAGAAGAGAAAAATCATATGTATTATTTCTCCATTCTTAGTTGTATGATTGCGATAGGAAAACATGACAGTGCAATCTACATTTTTCTTTCAGGCATTTGTTTTTTTTAATCTCTATTATCAATATGAGGTTCTTATCTTGCTGCAGCTTTGTACACACAGAAAATCACAGAGATGAATTACACTGAACTACAAAGAGGCCTTTGGTTTAAGACGAGAGCCACGCAATTTGTCAAGCAAGCAATCAAATCTACCCTTAAAGAAAGTGATTCATTTGAGCAGCTTAAAACATTATAATTAACCAAATGCATGTTCATGGATGAAGTCTTTGGAAACATGCCTAAAAATAATATAATTAGTCGCAATTTTAATTAAACCATCTGGAGAGATGATGACTAATTGAATTAGTATGGTTTATTTGCAATTTTAAATGCTTATGTGTGTGTGTGTGTGAGACTCTTTCATCTCGCCTGTCCTTCAGTGATGTCACAGAGGTAAAGATGGAGGACGTGACTCTAATATAGCCCGCTCGAAGCTCCTCGAAGGAGGCACTAAAGGAAGAAACACAAATCTTATTTGGCTCTGTCGTGTTCCTCATTAATCAGCCTAAAAGGGATTACAACACCCTTCAGAGCAAACGAGCCACCTTAATCCTCCAAACAAGAAAAGTTCCCCCTTTACTTTATCAATGCTTCCTCCAATCCTCTCTAAAGATCACTTTGTAATTGATGTTTCACCATTTTCTCAAGTGTTAGTGTATTATATGATGACACTCTTTTCTGCTCTGTGCTGCCTATTGTGATCAATAGCTGACATAAATATACTTGCTATATAGAATCTAATCTAGGAGAGTGGGATCTGGGGTTTAATTAGCTGTTTCCTGCATTTGTAGTTCCCCTTCACGTTTGGGACCCTTTAGCCTCCTGCAATCATGTTAATTGTGCCACATTTTTCACTGCTGCAAAGCAGATCTTTCAAGACGCATTTGCCCTCTTGAATCAATTCAGTCATTTAACATGTAAACAGTGTAACATGTATGTCGTCGAAAAATACAGCCCTTAAATCAAACGGCAGCTCAGACTTTTGTACAGGAGAAACGTTTAGATGGGTTGATCGATTGTTATTTTGAAATAATTGTGCAACTCAGAATCATCTCCTGAAATGAATGTTTGCCTGATGAGTGTTGTGGAAGACAGAAATCCTTTAAAATTATAGTTTTAGCGAAGCTCCAAAATCCCTCTGAATAGTGTCCTTGTTGTCCAGATAAGATGACCTTTGAGTTGATAAAAGTCCAATGAATCGCTTTGTTAGCATCACTCTCAGCAAAATGAGTGGCATGAGTGGCAGTAAGTGCTTTAGGGACTCCTTTTTCCTGAGTTGTGTCTCTCAGGCAAAAATATCTGCCCCCCAATCCACACTTATCAGGTAGATTGGGGAGCAATCCACACTGGTGGAGGACTGCTGGAAGACGTCACAACCTGAAAGGAAGAATCCAGCTAAAAACACAACATAAAAAATAAAAGTTATGACATAAATCAACATTACAAGGCCAGATTATACTTTAACATTCATGCAAGATGGCTGTCATAGCATCACTTGTGCACGTCCAGTAGAATTAACACTACCTGCTCGCAAGACGATGTACCAACAAAATCGCATGGAATGTCAGCTTTTCTCACATCAGAAACATTGCAATGATGCATCTCCGTTGTTTCAACTGTCACCCTTTCTCCCCCCCCCCNCCCCCCCCCCTAACATAACAAAAAAATGATTTTTGATGCCATCTTTTGTTCATGCCACTGAGCTTTCAACAGATTCTGGTGCAGACCAAGGATGATTTATGTTTTAGCAAACACATCGTCCCCTGTTGTATTTCATCCTCCAGATTGAGATAACGTAAGCAAGCAAATATGGGAACAATGTGGGTGGACGTGTATGCAGGCTTAACGGCGAGAATCAATCTGGCATTATTTGAGGACTGCTAAAACTATATTTCATCATCTTTAAGTCTTTACATGCTGTTTTTTTTTGACAGGAGTTTATACATCAATAAGTCTCTTTTGGGTAACTGTATTTATACCCAAATTAAAACAGCATTTCTAAATGGAAGATCTCCGGACTTCATCATGCCCCCTTGACTTTTGAAACCAAATATACTCATAATAGATTCTTGCTGTATTACCATATGAGTCTATAATCACTACAGATCTCTCCCAGTGAATGGATACTTGGGTTTGACCTATTAATGGAGCTCTGGGGCATAGCTTGTCGATTGTCTGTGTGCTTGTAGCCTCTGGTTGAGTTTAGTTGACATTTTCTACCATAATGTCACATCTAAACTAACCCTTCAGGGGGAAAAAGGCTAGAGCACATTGCCACAGGCCAAAACTGGGCCTTCGTCATTAGTGATGCACCCAGCGGTTGAGATGAACCCCCTCATTCAGGGACAATAAGGTGACCTTCTGTATCCAGGCATGGCATCTCTCCCAGGGTGCCAGTATTTCACAAGTGCCCAAACAAATAATTCCCATCCTCCCACTCCACGACTCTTCGAGCATGGTGGGGTCTTAATACGGCCATCCGACCTCTGTGTTCTCCAATAATTAACTACTGCAGAGGTGACGACCCCTCAGTCACAACGCTTAATCAGAATGCCGCTGTGCCTTCCCCTATGTGCCACCTCTGCCAAAACCAGGTAGATAAGTCTGCAGAGAACTGATTGCTACCTGTGGTTAACAATGGTTTTACCATTAGGAGCATGTGTGGAGACGCTGCTTTCTGGCAGAAGAATTAAATGGCATTTTACCTGCTCAGGCTCTGCTAGCAGCTGATTTTTGTTCAGTATTGCAGCAAACTAATAGTCCCCTCCACGCTGAAGGACAACTCCACCGATGAGAGTCTGGTTTTGTCCTTTATCAAGAAGAAAAAGGACAAAACATTTCAGCAGTTTGAAGAGGACTCTCCAACGCCTGTGTTGATAGTCCATTTCCCACCAGCACTTCAACAGCTCCTACAGAAGTATAGAATGTGCAGTACATAATGGGGACTAATGCATTATTTCCCCTTCCTCATGCTGTTCATCAATGCTCCTTCAGTTGCTATGTTTACATTTAAGGACAATTCCATTTTTAACTCAATTAACCTGATTTTGGGTTGGCACAATTATAAATGTGATAACTCAGTAGGCTTAAGATGCCTGGTTTCCTCACATGTTACAGTAAATAGGCTATGGTCACATGCAAACGTAAAAAAATAAATTATGCCATCAGTTCCGACTGAGTCATGGCTGAATTTTAAAGTCAACAAAAACGGAAGCGCTCCTGACTCTTCCTGTTTCTGCTGGGGTCATCATTTATGATCATTTATGTCTCCTTTCATACTGCTTACAAAAAATGGCTTCAAGAATTGATGATAAACATAAAAATGTTCTGGTGGTTTGGTGTCAGTCCCTCATACCAAAGATCAAGCAGTCCTCTCTCTCTCTCTCTCTCTCTCTCTCTCTCTCTCTCTCTCTCTCTCTCATCCTTGTCTTGTTTCTGCCTTCCTCAGGTGACAAAGGTACAGATGACTACTACGCGAGAAAGCATCATCATCCTGACTTTGGAGGCCGAGGACCGACCCACATGGTAAAGCTAAACACGGACCCCCAGCCTCACCAGCAGCGGCAGCGTCCCCGCCGTGTCCAGAGGGCCATGTCCCAGGACCACGTTCTGTCTCCTCCCAGGACGCCACGCCGTGGCGACTACAGCCTGTCTTCGTATGGAGTCATGGCAGCCACCGCGTACGGAAGCAGCCGCCATCTCTCAGAAGAGCAGCTGCTGTCAGCAGACCGCCTCCACTCCCAGGATCCCTTGCTGTCCCCAGCAATGAGGCGCGACAAGTTCCGGGAAAAGGCCATGGCGCGGGCGATGTCCCAGGCTGACATGCTGCTGCCCACCACGCCTGTCATGGACCGTCACAAGATGACCAAGATGCACTCTCAACCCAGTGCCTCTAACGACTCCTACAATACGCTGACGGTCAACCACCAACCAACCACTTCCAAGAGGCAGGCATTTGCCAACCGACGAACACATACGGTGGACCACCTACAGTACATTCCCGGCCACCACCACACGTACCGCACTGCCAGTAAGAACGAGGTAACTGTTTAACCAGAGTGGCTGACGGAAGGATTTCTGAGCCTGGCCACACAGATCAGCAGAAAACTCCAAAATCAGCAAGTTTCTTAAGCAGACGTGTAATGACTTCTTGTCCTCCTACATTAAGTCTCTTCCTGCTTTTTAGCACAAGCTTCCTGTGTCATCCAGATTTGGGTCACCGAAACTAGAACACTGGCAAAGACTTTTCTCTCTTAGAGTATCATAAGGGCTTTGCGCGCTGACACAAAAGGAATGCTTCATGTCAGAGATTTTGAGCGTGAAGAAAATATTTTTTAAACTGTACATGAGGCTGGAAGGGAATTGTATCAACTTTATAAATATATAAATATACTATATTTACTATTTGTATTTTCAGTCCTTGTTATAGCTTTAGAGATTCTCACTGAACGTGACTGGTGTAAGCACTTCAAGTGATGCCTCTTAAAATTGTCCCATTTCAATGATGAAGTGGATTTGTGGGTTAAAAAGCACAATTACTGAATTCCCTTTTCTAAAATTTATTTTACTCTTCATTGATAAACGGCCAGAACATATCAGCTTATTAGTGAAAATAGAGGCTGTTTCTGTTGCGTGCAATAGATGATTGTAAATAGGCTATATAAGCAGTACTGAAACAGGAAACGCTGGCCCTTTGGCATCATTATTGTTGTTTTGTTTTTTTTTGTTTGTTGGTTTTTTTTTTTGTTTTTGTTTTTACTCCCACCTGGAATCTTTCATGGATTCAACTTATTAATTTTGATTTTAGATAAGGCAAATATCCTATCATATTATTTCCACAAATATCTTTTAAAAAAAAAAAACGTGTGGACTTAATATATATCCAGGGAGTTTTTTTCTTTCCTAACTGTGCTTGTAGCATAGAATGATTGTGTATGACTGTGGTTACCGTGTAAATTGGCAGCTTTAGTCTGCAGACGTAAATCCCACAGGTGAAAATCTGATGGCTGTTTGAATTCGCTTCAATGTCCATATATGTTTTCTGGCTTTATCGCCCAAAAGGATGACCCCAACCCAATCCCCCTTGGTTTGTATTTGGCCAGAAATAGCTGCTTCCATCTCTACACATCAGGTATTCCATGTTGTACATTTACAGCATCAGAGCTGAGGAGTGTAGTTGTAGTTTTGTGGATAAAACTGTCGCAGACATGTTGATGTGTTGACTGAAACAATCAAGAGGATGTCATCATAATATTAAGTCAATCAAGCATTAATTAAAACTGTGAACTGTTTGTCCAGATGTTTTCATTAAAGCAATGCCTTATTGTATAGAATCCCATGTACTCTTAATTGAACAATCACGCTTCAGTAACATAGCTTAGCTTTTGTGCAATTTTTTTGATGATTTACCAGCAGAACCAGCAGTAAAACAAATCACAGTGATAGATGATACAGTACATATACCTCAAAACTCTCAAAACAAAATTCAATTAAAGGTGAGTCTGTATTAATTTACAACCAGGATTATATTAAACATTAACTACGTATACTCTTGCAAACACACATGGGTTACACACTTGTTAGCTTACTTCGCATCAGTGTGGAGGACTGGATACTATAGGCAATGTGAGGGCCAAAACAGAAATTATCCCTGGTACCTTAAAAACTACTTCTGATTTTGCTCAGCAGTGTAAACAAAGATGGCAACAGTTGGAGAAATCAGCATTTTACTTATGTTACAAAGATGAAAGAAAAAGAAATGCTACATGTGGCCATTAAATGAATCCCGTTGTAACAATGGACGCTACGTTTCTCTGATTTTCTTTGTTACTGTTGCAGCACTGCAAATGTCACATAACAAAATTAGACATTACTGCCCCCTACAATTTTTCGTAGGTATTGCACCTTGCAAACAAACGCGTAGAATCATCTTTTGAAGATGTTTACAACCAACACTTTGAACAAATGCAGGATATGAGTGGCTGCAATCATGCATATTTGTACGTATAGTTAACAAGTATGATCCTGGCCTTAAAGGGCCATACCACCCATTTTGCATATTTGATCCAAATAGATTCAATTTTCATACACATAAGGTTACTGCCAATCATTTTCCAAAGCATACTACCGGAACAGTGAGTAAAAAAAAACTTCCTACCTTCCAGACCGCTACTTGTTTCAGTTCATTCTGATACGCTGTTAAAATCAACTTGTTGATACTTGAAACATTCTTGGGATAGGTAATCCATTATCACAAACAAGACATGTCTTCAGGTTTTTTTTTTCAAAGTTGTGTAATTTTAGCATTTAAGTGCAATAAAAAGCACAAAGTGAATGTATGTCTCCACCGGGGAATATAGTCCCAAAAGAAGACCTGCACNGCAATAAAAAGCACAAAGTGAATGTATGTCTCCACCGGGGAATATAGTCCCAAAAGAAGACCTGCACTTATCGTGACTTCATAAGGCTGTGTAACTATTAGCAGGTGAAACATCAATTTTTAAGGTGGGTGTCTCACTTGAATATTTGATTTTGAAAGATCAGGAGGTTTTGCAAAATATCAGGAAAGCTGAAATATGGTTTTATTCTTTGGGAAATGATTGTCAATAACCTATATGTATGAAAATTGAATATATTAGGCTCAATGCAAAATGGACGGTATGGTCCTTTAAGCCTCAAAAAGAACACAATTAGAAGAAGGATGACATTCCTGTTCAAGATCAATTGCATTACCTGATTAACTTTGTGTTAGGCTTTTATTTGCAACTCTTCAGTCGGGGTCGTCCAAAGACCACAACATGTGCATGTACTGTTAAAAAGTGTGATAACAAAACCAGATTCCATTTTCAAATATTTGTCATACTTGCAGTAGATTTTTTCAAATGTTTGGGATTCAGCTGCTGTGTTAGAATTATAAAGGCACGGAATTATGATTTTTTTTTTTTTATAACTTTACATTATTGTACAGCATCAGGAACATTGCTGCTGTTATTATGAAACATGAGTTATTGTGTATAAAGACTTGAAGACAATGTTACTTGTGGGTTCAATGGCTGAAAAGCACTGCATCATTACTCGTGAAATAACCTTTGTTAATATATGCTCATATAATTTTAAGTTCAGGTCTTTTTCAATTAAGAAAATGATGGACGTGGAATGACAGATGTTGGCAAATGTATCTTGAATTTACCAAATTAATTTCTTTAAATGGTTTAACTTGATGTGCTACTTTACTGTTTTGTTTTTTTTTTGTTTTTTTTAGGTCAAGACTGCATTAAATGATGTCAACCAGAAGTTCTTTTTTTCCAAAACTATGTGAATTGTACATATATGAGGTGTTTTTTTTTTTTTTTTTTTTTTTTTGTTTCGTGTTTTTGGAGAGCAGGTAATAAAAAATATTTGATAGCTATTTCGCTCATGGATGAGGGAGAGATTGGGATCACGATAACTTTTCCACAGACTGCTTATGATCATCCACCTCGCTCCACTAATACTCACAAATTTCCTTCTTTTCACTTAATTAATAATGATGTCATCCCAAGAGCCCTTTTCTTGATGTGCAATATTTCCTAATCATGCAGTATAACGCTTTAGCCACTTAATCTTTTTAAAAAGGTTGAGTTTAATTTGCTGCCATAAAGGCTTTGCTGTCATTTTGATTTTGTGCTGTTTGTCTTTCACAGAGAGATTTTTTTTTAATACAGCTTAATGTGGTATGAATGAAAAAGGTGTCTATGTAATTGCATAAACAATGGGAGACTAATTTAAAAGCTTCAAAACAACTGAATATGGCTGTTGTGCATTTTTTTGTCAAACCATTAAAACACATTGTGTGTATAGTATATTTCACATAAGTAGTAATAGAAATTAATTTGAAGATGTCAAAAAGTCAGGACTTGATAGTATTCAATAATAATTTACCAAAGTTAACACCAACGCTGCATCAAAATAATATATTACTGTGGAAAATTAATTGAGTTAGCATTTAGAAGTGGTCGAAACAGATACATGTCCAGCATGGAAAAGGACAAAATATTCACAAGCTAATTGTTGATGATGATGCAGGTCTGTAGCCAGTTTAGACAATTTAATGGACCATACCATCCATTTTGCATGTTTGAGCCTAATATATTCAATTTTCATACGTGTAAGGTTACTGATAATCATGTCCAAAATGATTTTTTCCTACCTTCTGGACCACCATTGGTTTCAGTTCATTCTGGTACGCTATTAAAATCAACTTGTTGATACTTGAAACATTCTTGGGATAGGTAATCCATCATCCCATCATCGCCAACAAGACGTGTATTCAGATTTTTTTTCAAAGTTGCATAGTTTTAGCGTTTAAAGCGTGGAGTGAATGTATGCCTCCACCGGGGAATATAGTCCCAAAAGAAGACCTGTGTTTATGGAAAAATTTAAACAACCGTGACTTCATAAGGCTGTGTAACTATTAGCAGGAGAAACACTGATTTTTAAGGTGTGTGTATCACTTGAATATTTGATTTTGAAAGATTAAGAGACTTTGCAAAATATCAGGTAAGGTAACTTACCATATGTTCCATATGTTTCCATATGTTTCTTACGTTTTGATAGGCTCAAAGGTCACGAAAGTCGACAAACTATAAAACAAAGCATTTATTGTAGTTTCATTTGCCAATGATCAGATAAAGAAAAATAAAAGGTTATTAAAAACTACTTGTTTTTTTTTTTGTTTTGTTTTGTTTTGTTTTGTTTTTTTTGCTGCAAAGACATTGTAATGACCGAGAAGTGCTCCTGGATATTTTTTTTATATTCAGTAAGTCCTTTTTTTTTTTTTAATTTAATGTGTTTGAATTGACAGTATGCATTTTTATATAGAAATATGATTCTGGCAATGCTTTAGAGATTTTACTTCTTGTTTTTTTTCCTCAGCACTTAGGGTTCCGTTAGCTTAGGGTCAATAAGCTAACTTTAATTAAACTCAGCACTTTCTTCAGATGTTTAAAACAATACAATCCTTCTAGAAAATGGATTCAGCCTCCTGAATGTCTGCAGGGCTTTTCCTGTGAAACACCAGCAACACATTAGGGTTGCAATAAAATATGCAAAGTAAAAGAAAAAATCAGATTTGTGAGTCATTGTACTGAAAGATTTAATGCTGTGAAAATAAGAGATTAAGCAACCATGCAAGCAATTACAGGATCATACAGAAACATAGCTTGAGTTAGCGTTAATCATTAGCAAATTAACACAGCAGACTGGATAGAATGCAAAGCAGGAACTTCTTCACAAAATATGATCAAATATACTTTAAAATGACATTAGATTAAAGGCCTGATTCTCTCTTCAGGTAAATTGAGTAATTGTAGTTTTCCCCAAAATAACACCCAGATTCAGTCTGGCCTTTCTCTGCTTGGCTCTTTTCATGTCCTTCATTAAAATCTTCTATCTGCATTATATTAAGGCTGCTCTTGTCATTTTTTTAGCGGTACCACCGTCTGCCATTTTGATGAGTTTCTTGCTGCTTGTTCAAACAGAGCCACACCTCTTCCTGTCATGGTGGAAACCATACGCAGGAACTCACAGAATGAACACAGCAAAAAGCCCAGTGTTGAGTTAACTCTCATAGAGTTGATTTCAACACTTTTTCAAGGTTTATGTAGCTCCACACTCTCCAGAGTTAAATTAATATTTTCTAAATAGTTAAACATTTAACACTATGCCAGAGTTCCTTCTTTAACTCACAAAACAGTGTTGAAGCCACACTGAAGGGACTAGGAAAAATAGCACTGTTCGGGGTTGCATCTTTTACTTGGAGCTGGTCAGTCTCAAACCTGGGACCTTCTTGCTGTGAGGCAACAGCGCTAACCACTAAGCCACCGTGCTGCCTATTAAACGAATTCCAATACGCAAAATAATTTTCTTAAGCATCTTTTTTTTTTTTTGCCTTTTCTTCTTTCCAGTCCATCATACAGTTGAAAATTAAAACATTATGAAAGAAGGTATGTAAAAAATATAGAACAGAAACGAAATAAATGCCCCATTTAGCCTAAAATAGGGAGTTGTCAAGCCGATAGAAATAAACTGCTATGAACACTATTAAGGTGCTTCCGAAAACCTGCATCTGCTAGGAACCAATGTTGTTTACATGCTAAACAATACCGTTTAAACTGCATCAGATGAGGGTAATGGCGCTGACTATTCCAACCAAAGAACTGAATTACGTGGGCAGAGTTTCATTACATCTCTATGGAGTTGAGCTAATGCTGATGTGATCAACTCTGTCAAATAACTCCATCACTGAACAACATTTAACTCTGAATGTGTTAAAATTACTCTGGGAGTTGAAATCAACTCGGAAATGTTTAACCCTGAAATTACAGCACTCCAACTTTTGCTGTGAACACAATGGAACTAGCAGAACTAATTAATACATTTTGGATTGTTTGTCTCAACACTATGTAATCGTATGGTTCAGTACTGGGGAACCAGAGCTTGCCAGTTCTCTCTCTACAGAAGGACTGACAGAGTCTAAGCAATCACAGAAAGCAATCAAGCAATTTCAAACAACCTCTCAGCTAAAGGCAGTCTCGTTCGATTTTCACTTTAATCTGTCTTATTTTGTCAGTAGGTTGAAAGATATGGTGGGGGGATGAAAGTCTAATTATACACCATTTGTATTATTGCTGTCCCTTACATGTATCCCCACAAAGGTGATGATTATTATATTCAAGAATGACAAGTCTTCTTTTGGCCTTGGACCTCTTTTGACCCTGTTGATCCAGATCTCCTGTATGGCTCGGTGATGTTATTATGATGTGTCACAGTGTATTTTGGAGGCTTCCAATTTGTGTTCACCTGTTCACCATTTGATGAATAATCTATTATCTCCTCGTTCTTCCCACATTTTGTTTGGGAATTATTATTTTCTTTTTCTATAACCTTACCCTAACCATCTGAGGACACCCATCTCCTCATCTCTAACCCTAACCCTGACCCTAAAACAACAGAATTGAAATAAAAACAAAGGAATCCATAAAAATGCATTCATTGCAAATATCATAGTAACAGAGTATATTTATTTTGGTTGGAATACTTTGCTTTTGATTACAATACTTTTATACTCATAAACATACAGGTGGGGTTGTTGGGGTTACATAGGTGTTTGCACTTACAGATTCTGCTTGACTGACATTTCTGATAGGTTCGTTCACTTTAATGATTCTTTTAAGTATATGTTGAATTTCAGCAAACCTCCTGGATAGCTCCGCCCACTTCAACCTTATTAGAGGTCTAATCAGCCTGATTAATTTGAAACACCTGTGTAAGTATATTTATTTTAAAGCCCCATTGCAGTGATTTTTTTTTTTTTTTTTTTNTTTTTTTTTTTTTTTTTTAACTGAACTTTTTGCAACAATCTAAGTTAACAAACACAGTAAACCGGATAAGAGTGAACAGTCATTGGTAATTTTACATCTTAGATTTTTGTCAGAAATCTGTTTTGAACATATACAAATGCAATACAATATCAAATAAGTTTTGCAATTTCCAGCTGTCTCTGATCAGTTTATAAGTAGATGGACATGGTTATTTTCCAGACTGAACTTAAATGAAAAGTTAGATTTGATGAAGAAAAAGGAATCAACATTGGAATAGTCAGTTTGTCAGACTCAACTCCTAGAAATTTTTTATGGACTTAAAACTAAACAATAGACTTTATGAATCAGCTCCCCACAACATCAGGAGGATGGATTCTGTGTTTAAAAAAAAAAAAAAAAAGTTTTGCACCAGTAATACAAGTAATGTAACTTTGATTTTCTGATGTGTTTTTTTTTCCTTTTTCGGATGTGCTGTTTGTGACAATATGCTCTCCTTTTATAAGCCAAACTGCCTTTTGTAGCTGCATAGCTACTTTTAATTTGTACTCATAAAGGTGTCAGACAATATTTGTTGTGGAGATTTTGGCTGTTTGATGCTTTTTGCTTTGTTCTTGCTTTGTTAATCCAGAGATTTTAGGTTAGTCATGTTAGTTGTTTTTGTAATGCTGATGTTTGTGGATCTCTCTGGCTGTTTTTCTCCTATGCAATATAATGCTAGTTGTAATTTTGGTTGCTGGCTATATACAAGCACAGCAACTGGCAATTTCTGCAAAAAGAAAAAGCTAAAGTCAGATTGTAAGTGGTGCTTTTGCATATTAATTTTTATGATCATTACTTTGCAGACAGGTCTGGATAATATGTTGCTTGCTTAGATTAGACATTTCAACGTATTTTATCCCCATGAATGCAATATTCTATACTGAATTTGATTGTGCAACTTAACAACTACTTAATCGTATCATTTTAGGCATACTTATGAATTTATGGCATAAACTGTAAAAAAAAACAAATGTAGTGGAAACATTTGCTGGGCTATAATATGGGTAGTTTTGCTCGTAAATTGTTATGCATGGTGGTTCTTTTGTTGCGGAGGGAGGAGGGCTGATTGGGGACTCACAGATCGCATATAAACAAAGCTACAACCACAAACCCTAATAGACATCAAGCTGAATGACATTCATTGTTGCTGTTGTTTTGTTTCTCGGCTTTGAGATCACATTCAAACGCATTTATCATCATATTTCTTCTCATGCTTGTCTGCCATCTCTGAGAGAACCTCATGGATTTCACCAGAGGAGCCATTTAAACTGGATCATTATCATCAGCCAATCAAATGTGTTATACAGCCCATTATATTAAAATTGACATGGCTCATTTGTCAAACCACACAAATATGCTTACCGACTCAAACTTGCCAGTTCTTATTTTGTTGTGATAGCTTTTATCAAGTCCATCTTTCATACATTTCACTCAGGCTGGAAATAGCAGATGTAGCTTTAGCCACAAAAGATGACCCTGTCTCTGGTGCTAGACTAGCAATAGGGTCATCTTGTTTGGGTCATTCAGAAGCATAGTGAGAAAATAAACCAGCAAATTCAAAGCTATGCACCTCCCTTCTGAAAGTAAAGCATTTGTGTGGCGCTTAAAATGAAACCATGGCAAGTCACAGTACATCTGGTCACTGACACTATCAACAGAAAGCATTGAAACTCCTATTACTTCTATAATGCATATTAATACCAACTATATCCATTTCATCTTTGGCCATCTCAAACCTCCTTGAAATTCATAGAGAAGTTAGCAGAAAATGTGTTCCTTGCAATGCAAGAACAAAAACTTTACGGTGACAAAAGTGCGTCCACAATCGGGCAGACAGGAAAAGACACAATGGTTTTCAATTTTTCAACACTCTCACATTTGCATTTAGATAGAAAAAGGAACCTGGGTATTTGGATAACTGTGGCCTAAATGAAGGAGCAGTGGTCAAGTGTTTAGCCATTAGACAACTTCTTTTCTTTAAAATCATCAGGTGGATTAAATCGACATACTTATTCAGTATCCTAATCATACTGCGGTTTGCATACCAAACCTGTGATCACATATTGAAACACGAATACTTTTGATGATCAGTTATAAACTCATCAGACAGCGTATGGCTGTGAAATGGGGTCGGTGCATTAAAATCAAATGCCATCACCAGCAATGTCAAATATCATTATTTGCCTATAAATCTTAGTATTCAGTCACTGTGTATCAGCAAGATGTAGCTTGGAGGTCTGTTTTTGATAGGCTGACCTTTACCTTTTTGTATTAGAAAAATGCATACATGCCTCTGGGATGAAGTTTGAACTTTCTTTTATTTCACTCTTATTATTCTTGAAATTTGATAGCTGTGTCAACTTATGGAGTGAAGGATTTCAAAAGGCTGCAGTTGACCTTATGTATCACAGCTGATCTGATCTGATCAGAAGCCGCAGAACCATGAGGGATAAGTCTGGCAGTGATTGACTGATATGCCAAGCAGAGAGTAACAAGATAGACAGGATCAGTGCGTTGAAGGTTGGAATACTGCACAGCACAGCAAAAAACAACAATTTGGACAGAAATAGGAGCCATTACATCAGCTACAATTACATGACCCCATGTTCCATTGCACCAGGCAAAGATGACCAAGGACCATACCAGTGATTTGAGCCCAATAAATACTACCTGCATACACTTTAGTGCCAAACATGTAGAAGGCACATTCGTTTTAAATTCTCAGGAAAAGCAGTCTTCTCCTGAGACAATGTTCCCTGACAGAAACATACATTTCTTCTGTGTTGAATCCATGTTGAAATGCTAAAATTACATCATTTCAACAAAAGATTGAACATTTGCTGCTGTGATGGATTACCTATCTCAAGCACTTTCTAAGTCTCTGAAAACAATGGCAGTCTGGAAGGCAGGAAAAACTGTTCTAAAATTTACCGCTCCTGTAGTACGCTTTTGAAATGCAACATGTATGTGAGTTGTATTTACTGGTCTCAAACATGTAAATCACCAGTATGGTCCTTTAATGAGATTGTTTGCACAAGCCGCCAAAACACCATCTGACGTTAAAAGGTTTCTGAGTGATTGAACCCGTAATGAACCATACAGTAGTGATTAAAAAAAAAAAAATTAAAAGCCCTATAACAGCCTAATAATCCATTGCATATGGTTCTTGACAAGCTTATTTTCTCAGATAAGAAAAATTAAATTGTTTTATCTTCACACAACATACTTTTGCCTTGCAACAATACCCAACAATGTGCAGAAACTGGACAATGGGAGCTCGTGTAATTTATGGTGCACAGCTAGAGCTCCTTATCCCCCAGGGAGAAATGAATGGATGTGGGCATCATGCAAATGCAGAGAGCTAATAGGGCAGTGTGTTTAAGGTGCTAGTGTGTGTTTTAAGAGTGTGTATAAACACCGCGGCATTCACCAGTGACCATTCCGCCATGGGAGTCTGATGATGAATGCACCTAATAGGGCTGAGGTGCTTTTCATTGCACCACATACAGACACACACAAACACACACACCATTCTCATAGGCGGCTCTTATCGATCCCTCCAACATACTGCTTCACCACCGCTTAAATGAGAGCAGTCAATAGCAAAGCTGTCTGTGAGATTGCCCCGAGTGTTTCTTCAGTGGAATGGATAGTTGTTGAATAAAGGAGGAAGGAAGGAGAGAGAAGGAAGGAGGGAAATCATGTAACCACAGCCTAAAGACGAGATCCGCTGAAATTGACTGCAGTTTTTATTCTGCAAACAGACAATCTGAGAGTCTGTTATCTACATTTTGCAGAGATTCTTTTCCTTGTCGTTTTATGAGCTCTGGGTTCTCAAAAAAAATTTTAAAAAGAAAGAGGAAGACAGTGACGTACACACCTGTATTTTTATGCAGTTCTCTTGGTTGCCAGCAGAATTTGGTCGAGATAACTGGTTGCTTTAATTGGCGCGGGAAAAATTGAAAATCATAATGTCTTTTGAATGTCACACAATGTGCTTTGATATTATTCATTTTAACTTGAAACTGCATAACTCAAAAACCAAAGGTGAATGGAAAAGTTTAAGAAAATGTCTTTCCTGACTAAAAAAAGTAAAATGCAATGGCTGTAATTGGCAAAATTGTCAGGGTTTTTTTTTACCTAGTGTGGATTGAACTAAATGCTGCATGTCTCTCCTTGTGTCTGTCCTTTTTGTTGTTCAGTTTATCCCTATTCTGTTGGTTTACTGGCAATTTTTCACTTCAGCCTCATGTTTGAAAAGGACACCAAGTCAGTTTTCCATAAAAGTACTGCTGGAGATTTTACTGAGTAGGACAGAATAACATTTCCAAAACTTTCCTTCACAGCACAAGTGTGAATAAATGCAGTTCTCATTGCCAGCAAAGGCAACGTGACTGCAAGGCAAGATTATGGCTCTGTGACATTAGACTTTTTTTTTTTTTTTTTTTTNTTTTTTTTTTTTTTTTTTATGTATGGATCAATAACACGAAACTAGGAAGTGATGCTTTGAATTCTGTGCCTAGATCACCAGCAGATTTTCAATGAATACATATTTTCTCTACAATGCAAACAATGTGAATAGCCAGAAGCACCATTTTAACAGATAAATAACAGCAATTTGAGAGATTCCATGTCTGAAAGGGGCTTTAAATATTCTATGCGGCTAATTAAACCTACCCAGTCTATATATTGCAGGAAATCAAACATTTGATCCATATTATGTTCCTACAGCAGTAAGTTGTTTGGCTTTTGTTTTTGTTTTTTTTTACAAGCCAGAGCTTTCACAGATTAAGAGGTGAAGAATTATGGATTACACTGTTTGAAGGTAATAATCCATAACGTGGATATGACTGGAAAATTTTTTTAATGAGGCTTAGCGAAGCACCGCTGGACCACAGATGATTGGCTCTGAATATGCTCAGGCCTCATCAGCTCACTAAAGAGTGAGGTTACAGCCTTCTGCGCCACCCAAAATATCAGAAATGAGGAATCTGCCCAAGAAACGATGATGATAATTACTATCATAACCGTAATTACAACAATTATGGGAGTTATTATGAAATCCCTTTTCAAATATCATCAGAATATCATTATAATGCAACACTGCGGTCAAGGATGAATTGTATGTACACCGTTTTCCAATAAATCAGAGCTGATGTAATGATGTAACTTTCATGGGAAGTTTATTTATCCTGTACACTGCAAAAATGCATTCATGAGAAATATTAATGTTTGTTAAACTTGCCCGTATCAAAGGCAGAAGCTGTTTTCTCCTCCCAGTGCTCCAGCATAAGGGAGCTCAGCAGTGGAATTAGGCTGGATCTCAGATTTAATTGGATAATAGCTGAAAAGACATGATAGGTAATTAAGTTTTATATATATATAGCAGAATGTAACAAAAATTTGTGCATATTTTAATTTGTATATGAAATAATATTGAACAATGGAACAATGGAGTTATTGTTTAGTGCTGTTTGAGAAGTTTATATAAGTTTGCGTTAAATCTGTTCTGATTAGGGTTGAACAGTCCTTTCCTGATTGGCTAGTTTGAACTGGGAGGCGGGATTACATGCTCTATATATATATGACTTTGTAGTGGGTGTGGCAGACATAAGGGACTGTGTGCTAACATGAGCACACCAGCATTATGTTTGTTAGGTTTATTTGAATTTATTGAGCTTATTGATAACATATTATTGCTGTTGAAAAGTCATTTCTCTTTCTTCCTCGTTTTTGGAATTTTGAAAAATTATTTTTCCAAGCTTTTGTTTCCAACGTGATTTTTCCAGAACACTCCTCTCCATACCTTTCACCCTAATTTGCAATAATGTCAAAGGAAGGCATTTTTTGCATCCATTTTTGATTCTGCAGTGCAGGATTTATATCTCAGGCCAACATTCAGTTCCAAATCACTGAAGCTTTGTAAAGTTCTTGTGCAGAAAATCATGTGGGAAACTTTTCCTGGAATGGTTGGGAGAAAAGCTATGGTCATAAAGAGGGGAAGGAGTGGTGTGTTTGTGTGTATGTGCGTGTGTGTTTGTTTTTGTAACCCTAATGTGATTAATCTTATAAAGGGAGAAACAAAACACTTTCATTTTAGGAGAAGGGAGGCGTTATTCTGATAAATATTGTGTGTATTTTTTGTGATCTCCGCTTGCTTCTCCATGGAACACAACACAGCAACTGACAGGAAAAAAAAAAACAAATCTTGAAAAATTAAAAACTTCACACTTCACCACACTTGGCCAGTCGCTGTATAAAGTGGGCATGCCTGGTGGAGTGGAAAAGTCAGAAAGTTACAGGTTTTGTCAGATGCAGATTCCCAACGAACTGACCAGTGGAAAGGAGGCTTCCAACATCTTCCAACTGTCTGACATGTTGGAGGAAGCATACTTCAGCCTTTACCCATGCTGTAGTAAATTACAAATAAAATTCTCATTAGAAACAAGCTCGTCCTATTTTTAAAGGAACAAACCATTACAATTTTTTTGATTAAATGATCAAGGATGTTTTTCTTCATTGTATACACAGAAAAGAGGAGATAATGCAAATACTTCTTTACATTATACTGACACTGAACTCATTTCTGCTATATTAAAAGTCTTCTTCAGCACATCCAGAAAAAGGATTTTTCAGTTACAGTCAGTGCTTCGTGCCAGACTGAAGAATTAATATCCCGCCTGCATTGTCAGATTGACAAGCACCTTCATTAATCACAGAAACATAACACATAAGTCAGTCTCCATCTGTTTCCAAGATAACAATAGCTTGCTAAATTATCACTCCACGCATTATCATTTTCTTACTCCTCTCAACCCTTCGTCATTCTCTGTTCACTTTGCTGGGTTTCTTTTTTTTTTCTTTTTCTTTTTTTTTTTTTAATCTTCTGGTCAAAGTCACTTTGAATTTTTCCCAGCCTGCACTGCAAGTCTTGATGCTGTGTTGAAATCCAGACTTCAGCAGGGTCAGGCCATGGAGCAGATCAATGCACGGCACACTGGTGATCACATTTTCCCCCAGAGTCTGTGACTGGCAGATATGTCCATCTGATCAAATGCCAGCAGAAAAAAATATATATATAAATATATGTAATAATCTGAGCAAACACCTTTCTCACCTAGTGACAAAATGAAAGTCTGGGAGGTTTATCTAACTGCTCAGGGTTTATTTGCTGTCAAAACATGCACTGTACGTTGAGCAAAGGTTAAAGGTTAAAGCTCTCTCCGGTTAAACCATCACAGCATTGTTGTCAACTTGCTGAATTCTCACTTCAACTTTACAACAACAATAAAACTGAAATTGTGTCCAGTAGTTTGGGTTTTTATTGTAACTGAGATGTCTGTCTCCAGCAGCCTCTGCTGACTTTGTATGTGTTTTCAGACACATAGTCTTGAGTTTCTGAAAACATTTATATAAGATTGTGTGAAGGTTTGACACATGTAATGTTTCACCTTCATACTGTTGTCATTTAATGTTTTCTGTTTGATTCTGGTAATTATTTTTGCTTTCCATATGTTTGAGTTTTACTGTTTGATTTTATTACTATTTGCCTTTTGCTTTTACTCCCTCTAAAGCAGCTTGTACATCTGCTAAGAGAAGTGGCACAAAAATAGCAGTAGTAACACCCCACCCACCCACTCACCCACCAACACCACCCCACCACTGCCCCACCTAGCATATTAATGCATTTCATATGTGTGAAATTGTATTAAAGTGTCACATTGTAATGAGTTCAGGTTAAAGGTTTTCAATAAACATCCAATCTTGTATTAACAAATCCCATGTTATGGGATCTGTTCATAAAAGATGGGTGCAGACTAACGCCGGTTTCAAGTTCATGAATCAAAAGAAGATAAAGGTGCAGTCATCAAATTTTGGTGACGGGGGGGAGAAAAATGTCCAAGATAAGATCACAAACACACAGCTTTAGCTGGTTTTGGCCACCACCAACTCCTGATAAAAATATATATATTTATATATATCTGTCTTGCCAGATGTTTGATTTTCTCCCCAAGCCCCATTTACTTTTTTCTTTTACTCGTGGAGCTGGATAGATTGAAAATGTTGAGTTTATCTTAGTTTTTTTTTTTTAATGGAAACTGCAGCCTAAAGTTTTATATCAGGGGTTGGTGAAACTTTGCCAGGCAACAATAGTATTTTTGCAGGTGGCTAAAAGAGGCTAAACTCTGTCAAGCTGAACATGTGGGTTTGTCATTTGACTCAATGTTAATATGAAAAATATTTGTTATTGTAGGTTTTTGAGTTTTTATTGGTTTTACCTACCTTTTCCTTCCTGGTTTTTGGAGGCAAAAGCAGGAAGACAATGTGGGACCTCCTGTTTCTTCTGTCGCAGGAAGGGCTGAGGTGAGATGTGAGGCTTCCTACTGTTAGAACATGATGAAACTTGGATGTTCACAGCCCGTCAGCAACACGCTGCTGATCTGACTGCATCCTGCTGAGAACTATCTGACAGCGAGAGCACCAACAGCGAGCAGAGCTTGTTTACAAAGACATTTATGTGTGCTTGCACATGTATGTTCACATGTATGATATAATGTATATATTCCTATATATGCATGCTTGCCAGAGATTTTTTCTTTTATTGAATGTTTGGTATAAAAATTGTCTATACTGCCCGAAAGTTTCGAATTTTTATATTTCAGCTATCCTGCAATACTTCATTACCTCACTAAAAGTTGCCTGTCAGTTCAAGACTACATTAAAGGACCATATTGGTGATTTTCCTTTGTTTAAGCTCAATAAATACAACCATATACACATATGTTGCTGCCAACCCTTTACCAAAACATACTACTGGAGCAGTAAATATTGGAATTGTTTATCCTACCCTCCAAACAGCCAGTTTATTGCAGCATGCTATATAAAATCAACTTGGAGAGACCTGAAACATCCTTGAGATAAGTAATCCATCACTGTGAACAACTACTTCTATTTTTTATCAAAATTGCTTTAACCAATCCAACATAGAGCTACACGGAAGAAAATGTATGTCTCTATTAGAGAATTTTTTCCTAGTCCTTCTACAATTCTGTGTCAGCAGGTGAAGAAACACTGAAATAGTTGGCCTGGTTTTATGTTTTGGAAAATGGTTGGCAGTAACATAATGTATATAGTAGGAGAGTATTTATTGGACTCAAACATAGTAAAGTATGGTCCTTTGTGGCAGAGATATTTAATGTGGGCAACTTAAGTGTCTCCATGGAATTACACAAAATAAGCACACGCTAAGACAAAAAAAAATCAGTCCATAAAACTCTCTGCAGTAAACCGCTCTAAAAGACCTTCAGCAGATTAGCAGATCAAGAGTTCACATTGCTTCTCCTTTAATCGACAGAGGACGCAATAGAGGACATTCCAGTAGAAGCCTGAGATCCTTTGCTGAGCTTGCTAGCTCTGCTTAGCAAAAAAACATCTGTTAATATATATGTATGCAAATGAGTTAAAGATTTCATAAAATGTGCAATTAGAATCCATTTGTTTTTGTTTTGCAACATCAGAAGTGTTGTTGTACCTGTCTGTAAAGCTCACTCAGGCATTTGATGTCTACAGCGAAGCTCTCCAGCTGAGCGCCGGCATCTGTTGTTGAAGGACAGTAGTGTAAATCTGTATGGAGCAGGTTGCTGCACTGCCCTCGTAATATGAGGTAGATGAACAGAAAGTCTCATGAGGCGAACCGGCCCAGATTTAAGACTCTGCGACATTTGATTTTTCGGGGAGTCACTCCCACAGAGCACAGGTTTTCGAAGACAAAATGAAAAACAGCACCTTGTGCGATTTTGTTCATTTGGTGCAGCTTGATCTGATAAAAAGTTTAGTAAAGAAGGTGTTCAGAGAGGAGCGAAGGACACTTTGCGGGTATTTCTGGACATGTTGGAAAACCTGCACGAGTCTGGGTCAATACCAAGGCGTCCAATCAATTTTTAGTGTAAGACCTTGAAGCTAAGTAGTCTGTGTCCACTGTCCATCTTTAAGATTCACAACCATGAGCATGTACTAGCTTAAAGGACCATACCAACCTTTTTGCATGTTTGAACCTAATATATTCAATTTTCATACACATAAAGTTACTGACAATCATTTCCCAAAGGATAAAACCGTATTTCATCTTTCCTGATATTTTGCAAAATCTCTTAATCTTTCAAAATCAAATATTTAAGCGATACACCCACCTTAAAAATCGATGTTTCGCCTGCTAATAGTTACACAGCCATCACGGTCATTTAAATTTTTTGATAAATGCAGGTCTTCTTTTGGGACTATATTTCCCAGTGGAGACATCATTCGCTAAAATCGCGAAACTTAAAAAAAAATAAACCTGAATGCATGTCTCATTCACAATGACGGATTACCTATCCCAAGAACGTTTGAAGTATCACCAAGTTGATTTTAATAGCATACCAGAATGAAGTGAAACCAATGGTGGTCTGGAAGGTAGGAAAAAATTTTTAACTCACCGTTCCAGTAGTATGCTTTGGGAAATGATTGTCAGTAACACTGCATGTGTGAAATTGAATATATTAGTCTCAAACATGCAAAATGGATGGTGTGGTAATTTAAGGCCACATTCAGACTGGAAATTGATAAATTAAGATAAAGATTAATTAAAAATAAACTGGATAAATAAAGATAAATGTATTCATAAACTATGACCAAAACCAAATGGGACTGGAAATGTGGTTTGCAGGGGCGCGTATGGCTAGCATGCTAACAGTAGCTTTTCTCAAGTTAAAAATGATAAACCTTTTAATCAATCACTTTGTCTTTACCCTCTTTCAACTGCTCTTGCACTCCCTGCCAGCCGTGCAGCCTCCACTCATCTGCGCGTTTTCTTTCTCCATGCAGTTATATTATCAAGGACACAATCGATACCTCCATCTCCATCCTTCTCTGTAAAACTGGTGGGACTTCAGCAAGTTTTGCTGTTTCATCTGTCAAGCCTGTGAGAGATTGATCTCAGTGCAAAGACGATGATGCAAGATGTGTTCAGGTTGGAAAGCCAATCTGCTTGAAGCAATGCCAGATGTGATCTTCAAGAATGTGTTTTATTTGTTTATGCTGAACGGCACAGAAAAGTCCCATATAAAACTTGGGAGTTCTGAAACATTCTAGCTGCAGTTAGTGCAAAACAGACATTTACTTAAAAAAATCTTTCCTATATTTATTAAAATGATTGTGATTAAACGTGAGGAAATCATTTGCCAAATGTCAGAGATCTGCTATTTATTGTAAAATTTAAGGCCATCAGAATTTGGGAATCTAACAGTTATGTCACAACCCATATAAAGTTGAGATTCAATATGTTAAATCATGTGTTAGATGGACAGAACTAGATCCCATGAATTGTTAAATGGTAAGTGTCAGCTTTGATTCAAGGGATCTGGAAACCAGGCTAACTCCTAACCTAATTAACATGCTTCCCTCCTGTGATTTACCAAAGCAGAAAGTGCTAATTTCACCCAGAACTCCACATATTACCTAAAGCCCACAAAACGTGTCTTAAATTGTCATCGTGTGGCAAGTAAATGACATGCAATGTTTCTGCTTACAATGAACACACAATGTGAGGCTGCAGAAGATAAGAAAACAGAGGCACAGGATCACATATATTTTTTTAGTACAGATAAAATCAACTAAATGACATGACAACATCCTGTTTCATATTCATGAGTTACACACAAACGTAACTACAGTCTGATTCAGAGCAGCTTCAGTCAATGGGCGATATTGCCTTAAAATGATGATTTCGAGGTGGTAGTGATATTTATGACAATATAATGTTCACTGGCTATTTCAAGCAAAATGGGATGCAGTGAAAATGCATCATGATCATGGGGAATGTTTTGTAGATAAATTACAATACATAAATGTATCTCCAAAAAAGTTGGAAGTGAATATTTTGCAGGAAAGCTCTGAATAATTTGATGAAACATATTGCAGGAGGCACTTTCAAATGAGATGATTAGTTAAACGATGCACACCTGATTTCATACCGCTGAACAAGCTGAGCAACAGTGCAAAAGCACAACTAAGATGATGTATATTATTGAAATTTGTTAAAGTTGACTGATTAAAGGGCAAGTCATTAGGCTGAAATAAATTATTTGATACCTGAGGCGACCTGGTGATGTTGAGAAACATGGCCTACAGAGAGATTTTTCATAAAAGTCTGGGGCCGCCTCGTGAAAAATGAAAGTACTGATTTTTCTGTCTCCACATAAATAAGATCATTTCTGAGCCTGAAGATGTTCCCTCATATCAGCAGATAATAACCCTGGGAGCTCAACCACTCAGCTTCGCTATCTTGTCTAATTCACTTTCTATGGACCAGCTCCAGGCTTTATACCTGATGTTATCGCAGGTTTGAGCCTTCATTCTCTCCTTTTTTGGTTTTTGGAGAATCACTCACAGTCGCATATATCGATTTGACTGTACAAGACCCCAGGAACAACAAGAAGAAATTCCTAAATATGTGCCTCTCAGTAGATTTATGGGCCAGTTCCTACTGAGCGAGATAAAAGAACTCTGACCTAAACTGGTTTCTGCTGCAGATACAGAGAAAACGGTGAGAAAAACAAAAGTCTCTTTAATAAGTTTCCTTTATGCTGGCTTTCTATGTTCTGCCATCACAACTGGCAATCTGTTAAAGACAAAAAGAAATTCTTACACGTTTTGATCTCAAATGGCAAAAAGATTGCCCTGTTAAGGTCAAATCCCTTTGTGTTTACTCTCGGTGTCTGAAGAGGTTGCACAATAATTAAAATGCAGCCTGACAGTTTGTGGCAAACAGTAACGCATTCAGGAGAAAACGAGCACACTCATGAATAATTCAGCATGTTAGTCTTTCAGCAAACACCACTTTATAATGAACTATGAGTGTAAAAAAGAAAAACAGAAAGGGGAAAAAAAAAAAGCTGCCCAAAGCATGTTGATACTGACTGATTTGTTTGAGTTGATGGCAAACAGAAAGACGTGAATACAGAATAGACGTGTCAAATTGAATCAGAGATGCAGTTTGACATGGTTACATCCCAATTGTCTGCATGATAAAGATATTCAGGCAAATAATTTCTTATAAAAAGTTTGTTTTCAATATAAAGACACTGAGGAGCTGCTGCAATTATTCCTCTTCCGCTTTTGAAATGAAGCAAGTAAAAAAGAGAAATCAATGGTTGTCTGGATACAAAGTTGAAAATAAAGAGAGAAAAATCAATTCTATCGACATAATACCTTTGGTTGTTTGTCTGAACGATGCTGAATGAGATCTTTGAAGCCCGGGCAGCATGGAGGAAGTGAGACTTCCATCTGCAAAGTGGAATTTTTATCAATAAATTATATCACCAAACATCCGAGCTCATTGACGAAAATGTCATAGCAGCAACTACACAACCTGACATTAATGTCAATGCTAAAATTACTCTTCTGAATTTGTGGTTATTTAGTTATGAAGGAGTCATACTGTGGCTGTTGAACAAATGGCTGAAAATGAAATGCTTTTTGCTCAAACAGCCAGAAAAATAAATGATAAATCAAACGAAGGTGACTGCTAAACACATAATTTTACTTAAGTAACAAATTAAAATCATATGAAATAAATGTAAGTGTATAAAAAAGTAAGATTTAACATCTTTTTTCAGAGATTAATGGAATTGATGTAACCATTAATGCACCAGATACAAGATGACTCATTTCCCAGCCTAAACTACACTTGTGCCCAAAATTTGTGGAAATAAAAACCCTTGAGGTTGAAAATAATTATTTCCAACATTTAGGGTTCTTATTTTCATTTTGTGGTGCTATATTTACATTAACAGGTACAAGTGACCCAATTACAATTTTTTGCTCACATATCATCAGATGTGCATTTTAAACATTAAACAGTAAAAAAGAGAAAAAAAAAAGAAAAGAAAAAAATCACCACGTTCACATGTGGATCATTTGAAGTCTGAAGTCAAATTTTGGCAAACATTTCTGCCTATCCTGATTTTTTTTTTTAACTTGTTTTCTGAAAATTAAAAAAAAAAAAAAACAGAAAAGATTAAAAATATATATATTTTAAGGGAAAGTTCAAGAAATAAATTGATTTTAAAATTCTAGAAAAACTAAAATTTTTTGATTTGTGAGTCTTGAGTTTCGACTTGATTCCAGCAAAAATGGAATCATGTCTAAGTAATTTTGGACTTGGAAAAAAAATCCAAACTGATTTATTGATTCTAGACTCCAGACATTCATTTTGAAGGCCTCTAAAATTGATTTAGCGATTCCAGATAATGTTCAAAAAAGATTTTCCATTTTTGTTTGTCACCAGATGAGGTTTTTTTTTTTCATCAAGTCCTTCACACTTCCTTTGTAAACAACAAACGAGGCCTCGAAAATGGTGGAAATGTTTTCAAGGCCTCTAAAAATGATTTAATGATTCTTGACAAAAAAAGATTCTTGAAAGTTGAAAATATTGATTGTCATGAGATCCATTTTTCAAGGAGTCTTTCACACTTGCTCTGTAAACAAAAAAATGAAGCCTTGAAAATGGTGGAAATGCCGTTTCCCAGGCTTTGTTTGTTGTTTGCAGCTTTGGCATAAATGTCAACATTTTCACAAGCCAGAACATTGGAGAAACACAACACAAAAATGGTTATAAAATATAAAGAAAGCAGCGCTTGCCATAAATAACAAAAGCAATTAATTTCCTCAAAACCATGAATTTTCCTTTGCTTCGCCCAAATGTTAGCCTGAATAACAAGCAATTCAGCAAAACCGCATCACAGCAATTCACAGTTTGCACAGACTGACACGCAAATTGACTGAGTTGAATATGTGGTCCGACTTCATTTAACACCGAACCGTCTCCACACTGCGGGAAAATTAATGGAATCACTTGGTAAAGGCGAGAGAGGCCGGAACAGGCCATCATGCTGATTGTTTATGAAAGCTGCTCCCTGTGGTTCCAGTTCATGGTCGTACCATCAAATGGCCATTTTTACGTCATGCCTTGAAAACTGAGGATAATGTCATTCCTGACACGAGATGAACCCTTTCCTCGGACTGGCGCGCAGAAGCCTCAGAAATAAACAACACATTATCATTCACCCAGAAAATTCATGGAAAAGTGAATGCAGTTAAATGATCAATACAGCCTATAAAAAAAAAAAAAAAGGTTTCTTTGCAGATATTCTTTAATATACATCCTGCTTTTCTCTCCCTCTTGACTGCAAGAACCAACTGCATGTTTGCTATCTGAAAGAGGCTTTTATATTAATAAAAAAAAAAAAAGAATTAAAACATGAACTGCCTACAGGTTGAATAACTAAAACTATAGTAAAAACTGTCTTTTGTCATGTAATGTGACATAATATTACCATTAAATGAAAGTATACATAACTGAATGGCCATCTTTAACACAGTGCAATTGTTAAGGGAGCACCAACTCCCAATCTAACCATTAAATGACTATTTGAGCTTTTAAGGGGAATGCTGTACAGTTTCCCATGTTCTTAATTTCATTTGGGGTCGATCTGGAAACCTTTACAATGCTTTCACGTGCAAAATACTCATTAATTCACTTCTACTTACCCTTGAGTAACTTACCCTTACCCTGAGTGAAAACAGGTGATTTTTAGGGTGTGCTGTATCTTTAAGTTCAACTTCCAAAAGGCCCTGCTGATCTTTCTATGTACATATGTGTCACAGAGGTAAAGAACTTATCTAAAATGAAGCTTTCAGGGCAGTTCAGGACCTATGGCTTAGTGGATGGAGAGAAAATAACAAAGAACATAATGTCCTCTTAATGTTAAGTGTGTTAAATTATACAACTACTGTTTGGTTAAGGTTATCAAATATCGTGATTATGATTAAATTGTAAATGTTGGTGCTGACTGAAAAAAAATTCAATTAACTAGCACACATGTTCACTTGTTTTAAGAAAATAAGACTTACGGAATGCCATAATATAAAACTTTTAAAAACCACATACAGTATATCCACTTCTACTCTGCCTTTCTGCAACACTGCTGTGCAAACTGAGTGAAAACATTTTGTTTTAGGTACTGTCTCTTTAAGGCCCCTCTCCAAAAACAAAGCCCACTCTGCTCTGTTCCACTGTAAACGTAACATAAAATTAAAAAAAAAAAAAAAAANAAAAAAAAAAAAAAAAAGCCTTATTTGACTGAAAAAAAAACAACAAAGATTGCTCTCTTCACTCACATCCCTTTAAATGAAACTCAAGTAAGAGTCTCTGAAAACATGTCAAGATGGCTCATTCCATTAACTTCCTGGCTGTGTATGGGTGGGTGTGTGATGGAGTGGAGAGGGTGTTATATTATATATTATACGATGATGTATTTATGCTGTTGCTTTTGGTTCTATATATTATTTTTTACTGCTTATGATTGCTCATTTTTGTGCTATATTTTGATTACTTGGAATTTTGGAGTCTGACATAAATTTCCCTATGGGACAAATAAAGTATATCTTATCTTGTCTTATCTTAATTGATTTCCATTAATGGATTTATGGCTCCCATGGTGCAACTGGCCAGTTTAAATTGGAAAGGCAGGATTCCATATGATGTAGATGACATGAAACAGGTGGGGCAGACCTAAGAAAATGGTTCGGTGAAATGAACAGCATCATCAGTATGTCTGAGTTATTTCCAACTCACTGAGCTTATTGAAAAACTACTAAAAGTCTGTTCTTCTTCCTTATTCTTGGAAGATTGTGAGTTAATTGCTGCCTATTTTTCCCCAAGCTTTTGTTGGCACTCTTCTCTGTGCTACCTTTTATTCCAGTTTTACAAAAGCAGTGGTAGGAGCAGCTCTTTAGATGTGGCGCCTAAGAAGCAAACATTGCAGATTCAGTGTTCAGCAGAGAGAAACTTGTAAAGTGGTATTTGTTTGTTTGTTCCAAACTATTTTCTCAGTAATCTAAAGTCTGTAAGATCACGCCACTCCACAGGGAGTTCCTCCAGGTACACTCAGCAGGGCCACCATATTGAATTTTCAGCATGAAACAAAAAAGCCTCTATCTGTCTTGATTAGGCTTCAACGTCTGTACAACCTTGACCATCAAATGTTGGACCTTCTGAGTAGGTCTTCGATGGGAAAAATATTTATCTGTATGAGCACAGGACCTTCATCTTCCTGCTGATGGACATGCGGATCAATATCACTGAATGCTGCTCAGAGGGGAATTAGCATTTGAAAAGCAACTTTACCTGCAGCTGTGATACGACATCTACTGTCGGGTTTCTACATCAAAAGTGAGACCTCTCTAGGCCGTGACCTGATCATTGTGTTTCAGGTTGATCCAAAACCACTCCGCTTTGAGTCTGACCCATGGACACCTGGACACCGTGGCGTTATAAAGCGCAGTTTGTCAAATCTAAGTCATATATACAGACAGGGATAATGCTCTTTCTTCACTGCTTTTATCTCTTTGACCCCTGGTGGATTTCTCTTATTTCCCATGGTTCGCAAAGCCAGGACCTCTTGATATCTGAAATTAGATGTCAGAGTCTCTCTTGTGAAGCAGAGTCATAACTCACTGTATATTGCTTCACTTGGTTTGTAACCTCGATAAACACCCCTGAACTGTGTCATCATTAGAGCTTTATTGGTTTTAAGAGGAACTTACAAAAGCAAAGACGGCAAGATCTAACTTCTGACCAATAAGTTCATTCATTTTTGAGTTTCTAGGTCTTCTAAGTTTGGAATTTCTGTCTGTCTCTCTTTCTGTCTCTGTGTGAGGAGTGATGTTATAACCCTGTCTGGCTCGCCTTGCTGCAGTCCTTTTTAAGAAAGGCTTATATATACAGTCAGGGCAGGTATCGGTGTGCAGCAAAGCACTTTTTAGGCTGTGGTATGCTTCCTCCGACATGCCTGTTGGAGAGTTGGAAGGAGGCAAAAACCTACTTTATATCAGTCAATTCAGGGAGAGCTGCGGCCAACAAAATTTGTAACTTTCCAGTTCCGCCAGGCTTTACGCAGCAATTGACCAGGTCCGCTGAGGTGTGAAAACAGGAAGGGTTTTAATTTCTCTGCAAGGTCTCTTTTTTTGTTCCTCTGTCATTGTGTTTGCGCTCTGTACAGAAAATTGAAAGTGAAAGTTTGCTCCATCATTTGCATTTATATCCCTTTTTATAATTTTATGGAGATCACAAAAATATACAGAAGACACAGAATTCCGGTTAACAACCCCTCCCCTCTCCTACAATGAAAGTTTGTGATATTACCCCTGTTTATATTATAAATCTTGTTGATTACAAAGACAGAGAAATGCATAAACTCACACACCACGCCCTCCCCTCTCTGTGACAGAGGCTTTTCACCCCACTTTCCATTGTGGGAATTCGGAAAAAGTATGAACACGATGGATGTCTGACGAGGTCTCTACAGAAGTCGGATGGGCCGGGCTGGATGAAACATGAACCCTTAAAGGACCATACCGGCCATTTTGCATTTTTGAGCCTGATATATTCAATTTTCAATTCAGTTTTCATACAAGTAATGTTACTGTTAACGTTAATCATTTCCCAAAGCATACTACTGGAACAGTGAATTATTATTACGGTATTTTTTTTCCCATACCTTTCAGACCACCATTGGTTTCACTTCATTCTGGTATGCTATTAAAATCAACTTGTTGATACTTGAAATGTTCTTGGGATAGGTAATCCATCATCGCCAACAAGACGTGTATTCAGGTTTTTTTAGAAGTTATGAAATTTTAGTGTTTAAGCGCAATAAAAAGCGTGGAGTGAATGTATGTCTCCACCGGGGAATATAGTCCCAAAAGAACACCTGCATTTATCAAAAAATTTAAACAACTGTGACTTCATCAGGCTGCATAACTATTAGTAAGCGAAAGATGGATTTTTAAGGTGGGTGTATCGCTTGAATATTTGATTTTGAAAGATTAAGAAATTTTGAAAACTATCAGGAAAGCTAAACTAAGGTTTTATCCTTTGGGAAATGATTATCAGTAATGTAGCATGTATAAAAACTAAATATATTAGGCTCAAACATGCAAGATGGCTGGTATGGTCCTTTAACCCACGTAATGTAACACCATCATCACCATTATCATTTCAGCCAGGTGAAACCAGCCAAACCTAAAACTAGGTAAAACCTTCACATCTGAAAAGTTGTTTAGAAGACACTGTTAATGATATGGGCTATGATTAAAGTTGCACGTCTGGATCTGAAAATTTCACTTTTTTAAAATATATTTTTATGTGTATAACAGCCTGGAATACAGAAATAGCATAAGAAGTCTTTTGCTCATATATGTAGTGCACTGATGGTCTTTGATGAAGGCATGATTTTCCATATGAAAAAAGAGAGTTTTACTTGCCAAATTTGTCATTTTGGTTGTAGAAATCATCTGGCTAGCATCAAAACAGACACAATAATACATCCAAACTAGGTGTTTGCTCCCGTTTGACAAAAAATGTCTGAAATAAATATATTCTTTGTTCTTTCAGTAGCTTTGCTGGCCATCAAACCTTTCCTCCTAATCTGAAATGAGACAAACCACATGACTCACCGCAGATTCATTATTAGATCATTTTTTTACAGAATACTCACATTATTCATTTCAAGTGTGAAAATTGCCCTTTGAGTGTGTTCTCCCGGCCTGTGTGGTTCACCCACTGAGACTTGCAGTAATATGCAGTGACAGGCTTTGTCATCCAAGGCAGTGTCTAATTAATTCTGGTTGATTTCTCATCTTAAAACGGTGAAAGTCCTGGAAGTGAGCTGACACCTATAGGTCACAAAGCCCACCTATTGAAATGTCCGGTTCATCTCTGATCTGTTCTTCTGGCTAAATACAGTGATATTCTTTCAAACTTTTCCTTTGCCGTTTGGATTTTTATTTGTGTCTCCCTGCATTTATTCAGGGTTTTAAAAACCAGCAGATGTGGAATGAAATGCTAATGCACTTTTTTTACGCGCAGTAAAAAGCGCAGAATGAATGTATGTCTCCACCAGGGAATATAATCGCAAACGAAGACCTGCATTTGGCAAAACATAGATTTTTAAGATAGGTGTATCACTTGAATGTTTGATTTTGAAAGATTAAGAGATTTTGAAAAATATCAGGAAAGCTGAAATACAGTTTTATCCTTTGGAAAATGATTGTCAGTAAGTAACATGTATGAAAATTGAATATATTAGGCCCAAACATGCATAAATGAACAGTATGGTCCTTTAACTCACATAATATGACACCATCATCACCATTGTCATTTCAGCCAGGTGAAATGCTAAAGCTGATCTGTGTGTTTTTTAATCGTTTGAAGATATATATTTATCAGAAATTGCATAATGTGAAGTCACTGCATTTTTGGCTTAAGTTTTCTTAGTGGCTGGTAGAGATCAGGATATTTTCATCATTGTTCAGGATTGGAATGGTCTTTTCTTTGACAATCACAATCTCTGTTTTAGTCTAATAAGACATGTATTTTATGTATAAAATTGCCTGATGCATTACACGTAACTGTGAGCCATTCTCTCACAGATTGTAGCCTAATATCTAAGAAGAAAAAAACTATCAGGGATGTTTTTTCCAGAAATGCCATAATGGCCTGGACAGCTTCGAAACAAACACAACTGCTGGCCAGTTTCAGTTTAAGCAAGAGCCTATCAGCACCTTTTACCACCTCCATCCTGGAAAACACAAAGCAACCGAGCACAGAAAACCCAAACCGAGAACCATTAGATCAACAGGAGTGTGGTACACTTTGTTGTTGCCCAATTATCAGACAGGGAAAACAAATCTGTCAGAAATGAGTTCCGGCTGAGCTATTGATCTTTTTACACCATCCACACCTTTTCTTTTCCCACAGTGTTTATTAGAGCTGCCTGTCTTTCGCCATCTTTGACATGCTGCAGCAGGGGTGGAATGGTGCGGGCTTTTGACGTCACGAAGGCCTACTGACCATCAGCAGCCAACATCACCTGCAGACCATGGATACCTTTATTTTTGACTCATGCACACACGTATTTAGGCTCTATTTTTTTCCACCGGCACAGAATTACCTAACTTGTAGCATTACTTTCAACCCTAAATGAAAGAAAATCCATTTGCTGAAGTCTGCACTTAAAATTTTAGACAAGTTTGGAGGCAGAACCGTGCGACCCAGACAAAGCAATAAAAAGAACATTATTCTGACCACAGAAGCTATGACGTGACTACAATATCTATACATCCATATCCTGTTCTAAGAGTCTGTCTGCTGGACAATAGCTAAAGCAGACATGGATGAACCATCACTTTGCTTTTATATGGGCTTTGTAATGCTCAATAGTACCGTGAGGGAACAGAATTTTTTTCCCCCCACAGTCTGTTTGTTATATTCACAATAGACCATACCGCATTATTCCATTTCAATGCTAACAATGCTGTAAATGTTTTATATCTGACTACATGCAACCAATACTCTTGGTTTAGTGCCTACATGCCATACTGCTTGCGTTAATGTAATACGCCGCACCTTTTTTGAGACTCATTTCAATGGAGGCAGTGTTCATGTAAATCTGTTAGCCGATGAGAAAAATAATAATGTCCTCTTTTTTATTTATTTCACACGCACTGTGTAGCACTATGGGCTTTGTTTATTATTACCACACTGTGTATTGCTTTGCACCGCTCTATTATTTCTATGTGGGAGGTCCATTAGGAGCTTGGCTGTGTTTCCGGGGAAGGAAACGTTGGTGTGGATATGATTGTGAGTGGATATGATGTTGTCATCACTTTATTAGACAGATGTTAAAGGTTAGAAATCTGGTATGCTCATTAGGGATGAAACTGAATACAGAGGCATTATTTGAATATGAATATGAAACTTTAAATAGATAAGAATGTCATCTGAACTGGAGCAATAAAAAAATCTACATGGATATTCTAACATCTTCAGCAATAATAATTGCAAGTACAAAACTCTTGGATTAAACTTCCAAACAAGACTTAGCAGAAAAGCGAGTGCAGTTTTTAAAAATATATTTAATATATTAAGTCTGATAGAATTGTTTGAATTTATTGGTTATTGCTGTAGTAATAGTAAACAATTAAAGGACCATTGCGTGTTTGAGCCTAATAGATACAACCCCCATTACATTACTGACAACCATTTCCCAAAACATACTACTTGCAAACATACTTTCTTGCTTTGGAGCAAGAAATATTATAATTGTTTTTCCTATCTTCCAGACTGCCATTGGTTTCAGTACATTCCAGTATGCTATTAAAATCAACTTATAGAGACTTGAAACATGCTTGAGGTGGGTAATCTATCACAGCAAACACGACTGTGATAGATTACACATTAAATTTTTATGTCTGAATAACTTTATTTTCCAACATGGAGCTGCAAGGAAGAAAATGTATGTCTCCACCAGGGAATATAGTCCCAGGAGAAGACGGCTTTTACCGAGTTGGTAAAACGACCACCTCTTCTCCATTTGGATGTACATGTTAGCAGGTGAAACATTGAATTTTAACATGGAATTTTAAAAGTTAAAAAATTTTTAAAAAGAAATAAGTCATTCTCGGCCAATTCTGCCCACTTTTGTTTAATGGTCCACCTGGATCCGATTTGAATCTGAATGCAGATGGATACATGCAAACATTAGCTTTACACCTCTAATCTGAAGTTTATGTTCACCTTAAAGTGGTATTTTTATGTCTGAAAAGTAAACTGCAAATATTCCAAATCTCCTTGGATTTTAGAGGATAAAGAACCAATATGCCACACTTATTTGCAAGCCTTCCCCCCGTGAGTCTGCACAACAAAAAGCTGTAAATATGCAAAGCAGATTAATTAGTATCCCAAGGTCACCTGAAGAGAAAAAGGCTCCCTTGTGATAATAAATCGGTTGCGTATTACCTGAAATATGACTTTCCTGCAGATGAATGAATATTTCCATGTGAGCGACTGCACAGGTTTTACAGATATTTACTCAGGGGTTAACCAGGCTTCATTTCACCAGGAGAATTTCTGTTTAATCTGCAACCAAGAAAAAAAAACAAGATAGTTGAAGTTATTAGAACATCTTAGTTCTGCTGACTTTAAGCAGAGGGAGAGCGAACCACACCTCATCCACAGAGTCCAGGCCTACAACAACAAACCCACAAACTCTGTCTGCTGATGCAAAATATGAGACTTATTAGCTCTAATCCCTGGCAGCTGTCTGCATTTGTATTATCAAATGGGATTAGACCCGTATGTCAGTTTATCAATATCAACATTGACTTTTATGACATAAAGTCTTATCAGCCACTTGTATAACCCTCCAGTGGTATGATTCTCCCTGAGTTCTGGAAAACATGTTATATTATATATGAAACTGTTCAGTAGTGTTAATTAAAAATGTTTTAATCTCTTGAAGGCCTGACGATGCCGAAACGTTCTTGATTATTGAACAGGTGAAGTGCTTCAGCCTACAGTATTCAAAAGAAACTCATTGGTCTGATTCTCAATGGCAAATTTGTTGTTTCGGGGTCATTTGGGTTAAAAAAAAAAAAAAAAAANAAAAAAAAAAAAAAAAACAACACAAAATCCTCATGAATTTCTTTATTTTTCATGCAGATGGTCACATTTAAAGCTCAAGCAGGTTCAGTGCAAAAATATCAATACTGGCATTGGACTTAAACATGAGATCCTGTGCTACAGTTGCCAATGAGGACACCAAACACATCTTCTCAGTATTTTGGGGCAGGAATTTAGAGGTTTTAGCAGCTTAAAGAGGAGTTTAAATACAGTTAAAAATTTGTAAAGAGGCTGCCTATGGTAGTTTTAGACTCCGGATCTTTACGTTAAACTAAATTTCAACCACAAATACAAAATGAAAGGATTTTGTATTTCTTTACCTAAGATGGTTCTGAAACTATCCTATCATGAAGGGAAATTTACAAAGACATTTACAGGAACGAATACAGAAAAAGACTAAATAAATAAATCAGACTTCTTTGTAGGTCAAAATTTTCGGACGATTGGGTTGCACCGGGGTGTTTGTAGCCATGACCTCAAAATTACTGAAATTATTTACAATTAATTCCTACTGACAAGAGTGTATCACAGATAACTGTTGAATACCACTGAAGTGTCTTATGTTCAATAATAACCAAACACATAATTGTATGCAGGTCTGCTAATGTACATCATGTTATCCTTCAGCGAAAAATCACATGACTATAACACATGAAATTTATGCAATAAATGTAAATGACCAATTAAAACCTATTACAGTCATAATAACATTGTAGATTACTTGTTATTAAACTTTTCACATTGCTGCAACTTTGATCTAGACTGCACCTCAGATAGAACGGGAGCCTCCATTTTATTAAGAATAATTAATTACCAATTTAACCAATTAATGTCCTAATCCTGGTATTACATATTTCTCTTAATGAATGATACATCTCACTTGAATAAGTTGAATAAGTAAGTTGCACACCAAGTCATATGCCAGTACTGCCCTCTGTTGGATAATGCGACTCATTGCATGTATTGACAAGCATCAAATCTACAATATGTTGCACATAATGGTACGAGGATGCATTTCAGACAAATGACAGCAGCGTTTTAATCAGATTGGCAGAGCTTTGGTAATGGCTAAGCACAAGTGAGGCTGGTCATCCCAAAGAGCCATTTCCTCGCTCAGGAGCTCTCTGTAGAATGTAATTGTATTAAAGTGTGAGCTCATATTCGGATCAATGGCCACATACTGACACTTGTGTCTTTCCAAAAGAGCACACAAAGCAACAAAGACATAAATGTAATATCCAGGCAGTTTAGTAGAAAGATTAGTGTCATATTGCAGCAATATCACAGTGCTTCTCCCCTGCTGAGGCAGGAATGTTTCGACAGAAACCAAAATCCCAAAATTGACCAAAATTCTACATGCATTCCTCCATTTTCCGAGGTTTAATTATGCTACACAGATTTCATTGATCTTGTATACAGCCAACAAAACTGCAACTTGTGGATAATTGCTCCAGGCTACTTTGAGATCAATACGGTGCCAACATATCAGGTCGTATTGGAAAGTCTCTGTATGGGTGATTGCTCGCTACATCAATCCAGCTATAACAGAGAGCCATTTCCTAGCAGCCGCCCTGCCCAGCTTCTCTTTGTGTCAAAAGTACACCAGACAATTGAGGCAGATATTTTCCTTTCATTTTCCAGTTTGGGAGAATTTCAGGCATTTTAAACAAAAGGCACAGCTGAGTGGGACTTTTTGGATGCATTGCACAGATCATTGGAGACATGTTTGAGTGGTTTGGGGTCTGAGATCACTGCAGTGGAGCTTCTATGGATATCCTCTGGGGAATGGAAGGCAAGCTCCTCGCCTGGATGCAGGACTGAGTGCTGGCGATGGTAGATGATGGTAAGGGAATGGTGGCCAAAGGATTCTCTTGAGGAGGTGGAGATAGCATAGGAGGGTGGGTAAATGGTTATTTAGTGGGTATCTGTAGCACAGCTTTTTACTGGTTTCTCTGGCTGGACTGTGTGCGGGGGTTTTTGTCAGCTTCTTCAAATTTCTGGATGTTTTGTGGTGGTTAAGAGATTTAAAGTTATTGTTGATTCTTCAAAATTACAGCCAACGCAACATTTTCAGGATTTAAAGGTAGGTGTGTGTATTTGTCTGTTATCCTGGTTTGAAATGTAAAATGTGTTATGGCTTTGTCATTGGAAAGCAGGTGGAAATAGATCAGAAAAGAACCGTTAGGTGATTCTGGGAGGTGAGGTGAACACACAGATGCCGCCATGGCCATCTAATAATAAAAAAAATACATTATGAATACTGAGAGGGATCATGTGTGACATTTAAAAACTGATAAATGATTGCTTGATAATGATTTTCAATTATTGTTTCATGTTAGGATAAGTGTGAATGAAAGCAGCAAAATCAGTTTGCTGATTATAGTTATCAGCATTTATTGTCACGTAATGGGCCTATTACTCACTAATGTTATTTTTGTCAACTTTATTAACCATCAAAGAAATTACAAAGAATTCAGAGAGGAAATAATCCCCTCAAAGTCGTTTATTCCTACTCCACCTTCCTCCAACAGCAGCGTAGGAGGCCATGCCAGCCAGTCCAGAGAACATCCCACTGGGAGAGTGCACCCTCACCCAGTCCAGGGACCAGCTGACCCCCCCGAGCTGCACAGAGAGCACTGTGTTCAGCCTGTCACGCAGCGACTCCCTCTGGACCACGGAGGTCCCTCGCAGCAAGTGTGAGATCTACTGGTTCCCCATCCATCTCATGTCCACCGGGGCGAGCTTTCTAGCATGTGGCATCATCATCAGTGGCCTGTACTTCGCTGGACACTGTATCAAAGTCACCAACATCCTGGGTCCAGCTTTGCTATCTATTGGCTTGATGGTCTTTGTTGTGGGAGTGGTCCTGATCCCCATCACAAAGGAGAACAGGAAGTCCAACATGAAGAGGCCCCTCAGTTACTACAGGCCACCAGCGTTCAATCTGTGAGGACAGGGGAGGGGAGGGGTTGCCATTTTGTTATATACAGTAACTTTGGGTGGGGAAGTTTGATAAAGCACGCTATCAGAAAGAAGAACTTGAAACACAATGGATAAATTACATTGTTAACCTTTTCAGCATTGACATTTGTGTTAATACTCTGCGTGGTGATGCTTACATTCTTCTTTGATTTACCGAAACTGACAGCACAAGGTGCTTATTTCAGTCTCAAGTGTGCATGATAACATTTGCATCAGAAATGAACACCCACTCATTGGGTGCTGCCCAATGAAGGTGAGAGCGCAAGGACAGCAATAATGCTGTATAAAATACAATTCATTCAGTTTATCAGGAAGAATACTAAAGAGCAAATTCTACTTATGAATATTTATGAGGGAAAATTGGACATGTGGGATTTCCTAATGTTTTGTGGGACAGTATATGCCAATTCATGAATAATTAAAGGTTGTAAGAGCTTATGATTGTCAGTTCCCAGTTTATTGATTTGTATCGAACTCTGACTAGTGGTAAACGAAAGAGCATGCAGCTGGAGAAGCTTTGAGACACAGTTCCTGCATCTTTGAATGACCATTTATGTAAAGGAAAAAAAAAAACATTTGACTAGTCTGACCTGGGCAACATGGAAATTTTGACTCTGAATACAAAACATAATGCATTTTCATAGGATTTAAATATCCTGTTGCAGTGAGCCATAGCTAAACTAGAATTAAAAAAAGAAGAAAGTTTATAATATTGTTTTCTGCAGATATTATACCATGAAAATGCAGGAAAACTACTTCTATTGGGGTCATGTGATGCATAAGCTTGCATTTATAATAAATGAATGTCAATTTGATTACCAAATTAGATGTCATTCCTGGATCATTTGCATCTGAGCAACCAGATGCAAGTTTGCCTTAGTCCCAGTCTTGAAAAACTATATCCTGCGTGGGCTGTAACCTGGGTAGCTGTCGGTGGATTCGGTTTTAAAGGATATGTGCTGTGAGTTTGTGTTTAAAGCGCTGATACTTTAGAAAAGCCTGAGGAAAATCCACCGTGTTTACCTTCGGTTTAAGGCGGGGCGTTTCAGGTGAGCTCAAATAAAAGGATGTAGCATCCTCCCGTTATACAAGCTTAGACTTTGGAATCAGAGTAGACAGGATGAAGTATATCGGTGAGTGTGTGTCTGTATTTTTCACTGCCATCATTTTTGACGTGGTCGGTCTGGTCGTCCTTTTCGTCGGTATATTCGCCAATCTGCGAATTGACGGCCAGTTTTATGGCGATTTCTTGATCTACACCGGCTCGTTGCTCATTTTCTTCAGCCTGGGCTTCTGGTTGGTGTGGTATATAGGAAACATCCCNCACCGGCTCGTTGCTCATTTTCTTCAGCCTGGGCTTCTGGTTGGTGTGGTATATAGGAAACATCCCGGTTCCCGAGGAGGATCTGGACGGGCTGAAGAAGAGTAGTCTTGTGGAGCTGGCTAGGAAAATATCGCGAAGGATAAGCCAGAAACTGAAAGGTGATAGCCCCGTGAAATTCCCTGAGGAGGAGGAGGATTACAGCCAGAAGGGACCACCTGATCGCAAAGCCAGTAGTAAGGTGACCTGGAATAAATCCGCCTACCTGAACGAGGGTTATGATGACAGTCTGGATTCCCTCCCTGATGAGAAGAAAACACAGACTCCTGAGCCAGCACCAGCTGATGACATGAGCCCAGACTAGGTCCAAATATAAAACCTCTCCTCAGATCATGTAAATATGCTTGCTTTCTAACAAAACTAAAGGATCTTAGAATATTATGAAGGATGCTGCTGCTGCACAAAATGCGTTACCTGCTTTCTCAGACAGCCCGAAATGAAAGAAAATAGTCTGAAATTAGTTTTTTTTTATCTGTTTCTTTCCAAGCCTGCACTGTTAGAAGTATCAGGAAAGAACACTTGACTCCCAAGAAAGGCTTTAAATCTTTCATCTTGATTTTTGTCACATGTAATAGCTCAAATGCTTATTAAATGTTCACTGGAAATGTGGCACAAACCCATAGAAGCAAAAATGTGTCCGCCTCCTGACAAAGAAAGGTTAAATCCTGTTTGTTCTTTGATTTGCTGCCAAAGCAACACTGGAAAGACTGGTTTGTCACTGTCATGTGAGTCAATTAAGCCTGAGAACCTCAACAAAATGTCAAGTTTGATTCGTTGTTATACTGCCTTCTATTTTTTTATACATAGAGTTACATAGATTTATACAAGATCTATTTATTTTTAAAGAATTTATTGTGCATGGCTTTAGATAAAAGCATCTGTTGAATGGACAATTGTAAACATATAATATCTGAACTCTAACTGAGGTATCCAATCCAACTTCCCTTGTTTTAAATGACCCTTTAAAATAAATACAAAGGTCACAGAAGACTGCGCTCATGGCTTTACAGCCATGTCTGAAGCATATTACTCAAGCCATTGATGAATGATGTAAGTTTTTCTCCTTTATGTCAAATTTCTACAAAGATAAGGAACTTATGAAAGATATTTTGGCAAAACATTATCTGTACATTAAGTTTGAACGCCATTTAGCAATGATGTACAAAAAAAAAAAAAAAAAAAATTAGTCTGCACTGCGCCATTTTCTTTACGTAAATGTTACAGCTCTACCAGGATTTTCTACAAGAATGTTTAAGGCTTTTGTCCAGTAGTTTGTACAGGGTCAGTAATCATCCTATTACTAATCTGAGCATGAAAACATAATTTAATTTAATTAAACTCATTAAATTCATTTCTGCTATATAGAGTTGTTATAACAGTAAACAGAGCATAGGTCAAAACACCACAGCAGAGATAAATATAGTGTCAGACTGGCTGGTCAAACAAGTGCAGAGAGAGAGAGAAGTTTCCATTACGTGTTGTTCCTCTTTGTTACAGCCATTTCACAATAGGTATCATTATTTTTATGATGCATTAACCATGGATTATTACGTGTTTAGGAAATGTATAAATGTAGTGTATCTACTTAGCAGGCCTGCTTCCACCCTGAAAATAAAGAGTAAATATAGTTTCTGAGATAAATCTCTGAACTCAGTGGGAGTAAAGTCAAGAGGGAGCCTTGAATGAGCTGATAAAAGATGCAACACACTAAATTACTTTGGTTTCATTAGCTGAACAAAAAGATCAGGGGGCTCTAATTAATTACAGCGGGCTTATCACTGTATAAACACGAGCTCAGCGGCTGTTGATTATGAAATATATGTGCATAAATCTGCCATGTTGATTACAAGCAAAAGGTTGACCTGTCAAATCACACTGACTACATGAAAGGTGTCAAACAAGTCAGCTTTCAGACTGGTTGGACACCAGTCTTCCTACTAAGTCTTTAGGTATGAAAGAAATGTAAGGCGTGCTGCAAGTGTCAAAGAATGATCCAGAGGACAGAAAAGCATTTTTCTGGTGAGGCTTTCCCTCAGGCTTCTCAGACATTCAAACACTGACACTTCTGTCAATTGTTTCGACGATGGAGACGCAAAAATGCATCTCTTTCTTCCTGGCGCTGGCCTTGATTTTTGATATTGTCGGCTTTCTCCTCTTCTTCATTGGGATATTCGCGCCTCTCAGTTTCTGGGACTTTTTGGTGCTTTCAGGATCTGTGCTCATTTTTCTCAGCCTGGTGTTCTGGATATTATGGTACATGGGGAGCCTCACTGTGCCTGAAGAGGAGCTCAGCCTGCCCAAAAGAGACATACTGTGACTATAGTCAGACTGAGCTGGACTGAGACGATGCTGACCAAGCCACTAGACTCCCTCAGACCAGCAACATGAAGAGGGAAGTGGCAGGTCAGAGTGGAAGCTTTATCAAAAAAAAATCACAAAATTGTGAAGCTTCGGCTCTTTGAACTCTGTGAGCTTTTTGTCTCAGCGAAGGAAATGTGTTAAACCCAAATCCAGGAAAACATTTGACTGAGCCCAGGAGATAAAAGACTCTAGTCCATCCTCTGATGTAAGGATGAAAAACAGCTTGTGTCATGGACAATATTGATTTCTGAACTCTGCTGGAGAGGAAAAGCATTTCTGTTTTTACAGCACTTTAATGGCGATGAAGCATTTTAAAACGGCAATGTGATTATATGCCTAATTTAACTCTTTAAGATCATCTATGTGTACATTGTCAGTTGATATTTGTATTTCAACATGTTCCTGCTACTTGTTGTAAGACATCAAGCTTTTGAAAATCACTAAACATGTAGAACATACTTTAAAATGACTGCTGTAGTGTTCTTTGTCAGGTTGTTCCTTCAAAACTAGCCAAACAGGCACTGTGGGTTTTGCTCTGGGATATTTTACTAAGATCCACCCAGCAGAAAGAATAAACATCCCTCTCAGCACTTTCCACACAAAGAATTACTGACACACAGAGACAACAGAAACATGCAATAAAGCAAATGAAAAAGCTCCAGACATAACACCTAACTGCATATATGGCAAAGTATTTTGCCAATTAGCAGTTTCTCTTCAAATAAAGTCGAATGCCAGATATATATATAGATATATCTATCTATATATATAGATAGATAGATAGATAGATAGATAGATAGATAGATAGATAGATAGATATACGTCAGTTTGTTTTCAGTCGTACGGCCAGAGAGGAGAATGAAACTAATACTACTCCTCCACTCCCATTTCTTCCATGGCCTTAATCAGCACTCAAGGCACCATTAGCTCCCTCAGACATGGAGAGTNCTCCCATTTCTTCCATGGCCTTAATCAGCACTCAAGGCACCATTAGCTCCCTCAGACATGGAGAGTGTTATTAATGTGTCCATTTGGTTCCTGCCCCTGAGAGAGGAAATGGAGGCGTAATAGGGTTCTCTCCGCACAGTGGGGGTGG